>JAEOAE010001815.1:0-153644 GCA_036365155.1 Meriones psammophilus
AACCCTACTTGGTCATGGTGGATGATATCTTTGATGTGTTCTTGGATTCGGTTTGCAAATATTTTATTAAGTATTTTTGCATCAATGTTAATCAGGGAGATTGACCTGAAATTCTCTTTCTTTGTTGAGTCTTTGTGAGGTTTAGGTACCAAGGTGACTGTGGCTTCATAGAATGAGTTTGGTAATATTCCTTCTGTTTCTATTTTGTGGAATAGTTTGAAGAGAATTGGTGTTAGCTCTTCTTTGAAGGTCTCGTAGAATTCTGCGCTGAGGCCATCTGGTCCTGGGCTTTTTTTGGATGGGAGACTTTTGATGACCGCTTCTATTTCTTTGGGGGATATAGGACTATTTAGTTGATTTACCTGGTCCTGATTCAGCTTTGGTGATTCAAATCGATCAAGAAAACTGTCCATTTCATTTAGATTTTCAAATTTTGTGGCATATAGACTTTTGAAGTAAGTCCTAATGATTGTTTGGATTTACTCAGTGTAGTTATATCCCCCTTTTCATTTCTGATTTTGTTGATTTGGGTGGTGTCTCTCTGCCTTTTAGTTAGCCTGGCTAAGGGTTTGTCGATTTTGTTGATTTTCTCAAAGAACCAGCTCTTGGTTTCATTGATTCTTTGAATTGTTTTATTTGTTTCTAATTGATTGATTTTAGCCCTGAGTTTGATTATTTCCAGCCATCTACTCCTTCTTGGTGTGTCTGCTTCTTCTTTTTCTAGGGTTTTTAAGTGAGCCATTAAGTTGCTTGAATGAGCTGTCTCGAATTTCTTCTTGAAGGCACTTAGTGCTATGAACTTTCCTCTTAGCACTGCTTTCATTGTGTCCCACAAGTTTGGGTATGTTGTGTCTTCATTTTCATTGAGTTCTAGGAAGACTTTAATTTCTTTCTTTATTTCTTCCCTGTCCCAGCTGTCATTTAGTAACAAGTTGTTCAGTTTCCGTGTGTGTGTAGGCTTTTTGCTATTTCTGTTGTTACTGAGGTCCAGCTTTATTCTATGGTGATCAGACAAGATACAAGGGATTATTTCAATCTTCTTGTATCTGTTGAGGCTTGCCTTGTGACCAACTATATGGTATATTTTGGAGAGGGTTCCATGAGTTGCTGAGAAGAAGGTAAATTATTTTGTGTTTGGGTGTAAAGTTCTGTAAATGTCTGTTAGGTCCATTTGATTCATGAACTCTGTTAGAGACATTGATTCTTTGTTTAATTGCTGTTTTTTTGACCTGTCCTTTGTTGAGAGTGGGGTGTTGAAGTCTCCCACTATTAATGTGTGGAGATCTATATGTGGCTTAAATTTTATCAATCTTTCTTTAACAAATGTGGGTGGTCTTGTTTTCAGGGCATAGATGTTCAGGATTGTGATGTCTTCCTGGTGGAATTTTCCTTTGATGAGTATCAAGTGTCCTTCCCCATCTCTTCTTATTAATTTTGGTTGAAAGTCTATTTTATCAGATATTAGAATGGCTACTCCTGCTTGCTTCTTGGGTCTGTTTGCTTGGAAAGTCGTCTTCCAACCCTTTACCCTCAGGTAATGTCTATCTTTGTGACTTAGGTGTGTTTCTTGTATGCAACAGATTGCTTGGTTTTGTTTACGTATCCATTCTGTTAGTCTGTGTCTTTTTATTGGAGAGTTGAGTCCATTGATGTTGAGATAGATTAATGACCAGTGGCTGTTAGATCCCTTGATTTTGATGTTGGCTATGGTTATCAGGTTGTGTGCTTGGTTGCTTTTTGTTTTACTGAAGTGAGGTTATTTATTTCCTGTGTTTTCTTGAATGTAGCTAGCTTTCCTGGGTTGTATTTTCCCTTCCAGTGTCTTCTGTAATGCTGGATTTGTTTGTAGGTATTGTTGAAATTTGTTTTTGTCATTAAATATCTTGTTTTCTCCATCTATGAGGACTGAGAGTTTTTCGGGGTATAGTAGCCTGGGCTGACATTTGTGTTCTCTTAGGGTCTGCATGATATCCGTCCAGGCCCTTCTGGCTTTCATAGTCTCTGTTGAAAAGTCAGGTGTGATTCTAATGGGTTTGCCATTATATGTTACTTGGCCTTTTTCCCTTGCAGCTTTTAGTATTTTTTCTTTGTTCTGTATACTTACTGTTTTGATTATTATGTGGCGGGAGGATTTTCTTTTCTGGTCAAATTTGTTGGGTGTTCTGTAGGCCTCATGTATTCTAATTGGCCTCTCCTTTAGCTTGGGGAAATTTTCTTCAATGATTTTGTTGAAAATATTTTCTGGGCCTTGAGAAGGAAGTCTTCTTTTTCCTCTATACCTATTATTCTTAGGTTTTGTCTTTTCGTATTGTCTTGCATTTCTTGGACGGTCTGTGTCAGAATTTTTCGGATTTAACATTTTCTTTGACAGATACATCTATTTCTTCCATTGTATCTTCTACACCTGAGATTCTTTCTTCCATCTCTTGTAGTCTGTTGGTTATGCTTACCTCTGTAGTTCCTGTTTTCTTCCCTAGATTCTTCCTTTCCATTATTTCTTCCATTTGTGTTTTTCTTTAATTTTTCCAATTCTACCTTCAGATCTTGAGTTGTTTTGTTTACTTCCTTCACTTGTCTGATTGTACTTTCCTGTTTTCTTTTAGTTCCTTCAACTCTGTTTCTATCATTTCATTCAGTGTTTTAAGCATTTCCTTTCTAAAGGCCATAAGCTGTTTGGCTGCGGCTTCCTCTATTTCTTTACGGATGGCAATATTCTGTTTGAGTTTATCTTCTTCTATGTCTTTACTTTAATCTTGTTTGTTTCCTCTGTTATCATCTTCATGAGCATACTTGTTAGGTCATCTTCTTGGATTTCAGTTATAGTGGGGTGTCCAGGGCTACTTGCCCTGGGTAACTGGGTTCTGGAGATGCCATATTGCTCTGTCTTTTGTTGCTTGAGCTTTTACGCTGGCCTCTACCCATTGTGTTATCTTAGGTGTTTGGGGTTATTTTCTGGTGGTTCCTGGGGATCCTGTGGTGGAGAGAATCCCCTTTGCCGAAAGCTGGTTTTTCCTGAAGGATGTCTTCTCAGCTTTTTGGGTATAGTCCCTGAATGGCTGGTGTTTTTTTCAGGAGTTGCTCACCTCAGGGCTATAGACCTGAGTGGTAACTGTGGTCTTTGTTAGTTGAGAGGGTTCTCCTCTCACCCAGGGAAGTCCTGAGGGCAGCTGCCCTGTTTCTGGGTTTCTTGTTGCAAATTTAATGATCAGCTGCTGTGACCCAGTTGGACATCAGGCGCCTCAACTGTTTGTGCCTGTGTCTGGAGCACAGCTGAGTGCTGGCGCCGGCCCCACCAGACTGTTAGACTTTTCTAGGAAGGATTGGGTGATTTAGTTCAGTACAGTTTCCTTCCTTCCCTGTGGATTCTCTGGAGACACGGACTCCCAGTGTCTTTTTGCCCTGGTGCACACTGCTCAGTGTCCGCCAGCTGGCTGGCCACAGAAACTGCCTGTGCCTGGAGCACAGCTGTGTGATGGCGGCTCAGTCTCTGCCAGCTGTCTGGTGCGCAGAAACTGCCTGTGTCTGCCTTTGCGCTTTTTGGGAGCCTGAGTGCCCTCTGCTGGGTAATTTTCCGGGACCTTTTCAGGTTGGGGGTGAGCTGAGTGCTCTGAGATCAGACCCGCCGTTTCTATCTCCGGCGCGAATCAGGCGCACAGGCAGGCAGGAGGGCTCTGTGCTGGAGCCTGGGTCCCTGGCTCTGGCTCCGGCTGGCTCCTGGGGTGCCCGTGGAACCCGCCTGAGTCTTTTCCAGGGGATGTCTGGGTGACCTAATGCCGGTCCCAATCGTTTCCTGTACCCTGGGGTTATCTCTCGACTGAAAATCCCAGTCTCTGATAGTGTGGTACACACGGTTCAGTCTGGGACCATGACCAGAGACACTGGCTTGTGGCTCTGGGTTGGGGCTGGGGCTGGCGGCTGGCAGCCAGCCGCCTGGCGGAACGGGATCTCTTCCGGGTTTAGCGGGTGAGTTAAAAGCTGATTGAATCCCCACCGTGGGGTATCCTCTCACCTGGGAAACACAGTGACTGTGTTTTATGGCCAAGAGTTCTGATTGCTGGTCACTGTGCTGATCCTGCTGTGCTGCTGCTCAGAATGAGGGTCCTCCCGGCGCCGCCATCTTGCCCCTCCTCTGACATACAACTCTTGCCAATAGGGTCAGAGGTTTATCTGCAGCCAGATGCAAAGCTGCGCTGCTGCATGCAGTGGTGTGTATCAAGTCTAAAATGCTCAGTTGATATTTTCCTACCTGCCTAGTACCTCATGGCTACCTGATGGGAGACAGCTCGTATTGTTTCATGAAGGGTCTAACCCTGACAGGCTCCTCTGTTGGTTTCCTGATGGCAAGAGGTTAGCCTGTAGATCCCTCTCGGAGCAGTCATCCCTAGACCTGTGCTTTCCCTTGCCACAGCTTCCATGAAACCCGGGGAACCTTTGCATTCCCTTGGAGCCAAAATCTGCTTGTTCCCTTCTGTGAGTAAAGGCACAACTTGCCTCTGTGTTAACACACCTCCTATTTTGCATTCTAGAGATTTTAACCTCACAGTTCTTTGGTAAATTCCTGGATTCACCCAAAATAGCACACCGGGTGTTTTGAGAACTGGGAACTCTAGCTGTAGCTAATCCTGTGTGGCGGCATGATGCTCTTGAGAGCCAATAGCAGTTGTCTCTCTTAATCATTCATCTCTTGGGGCCACTCCTCCTTTTCATGCTCTAAATGCTCTCGTACATGTGGTATTTGCAGTATCATGTGCCAATAATTGCATCAGTGATTATCTGGTGTCAGTCTGGTACTGCCCTCTTTAGAGCTGAACCCAATCTCTGTATGAAGTTGGTGAACAGTCTTCTCCATGGCCTTGAATTACCTTACTGAATGAGGCGGTTGTTTTGCACAGGCTCCTAAACAGATCCCTGCACCCTTGACACTGCAACATGACATTATTCAGTGACTTCATCATCAGAACAAATGAGGGACCACCTGGGAATGAGAAAAACAACTGTGATTATTTGAATTAAAGCCAGGTGCTGATAGCTCTTGAAGGGCGGGGTGAACTCTTCTGAGAAACAACCAGCTGTAAAGTATAGAGCAAAAGTGATCTGATTTTCAGGCATAAAAACGCTGTGCTTTGCATGTTCAGGGTCATGTCCTGTCTTTGGAGGTGCGACCTATCTCGACAGCAATAAAACCTTTTGCTATTGCATTGAGTTGTGGTCTGTGAGTGTTCCTGTGAAGGGTGTAATCCTGAGCTCCTGAGCAGTGAGACTCCAGGTCTTACATTTTGGTGCATTGCCCAGAAAACAGACCTCAACAGACTGGGCTCAGAGGTCGAGCTCGGAACAGGTTAGTCTGATTTCTGGTATACCACTGTTTCTCTTTAGTCACCTATCTGGACCTTTTTGGTCCTCTTCTCAGTCACTGCAATAGACAGACTTGTCAGAATATCGTTGACTGGGAACTGGAGGATGCTCCAGATTCCATTTGGGAGGCTAGGTCTGGGATGGTCTTCCTCCCATCTGTTTCTCTTCAGAGACAGCCGTGAGGCAGCCTCTCAATCAGAATTCTGTGGTACCACCCTTAAGGGTGTCCTTGTCAAATTGCCTGTCTTGTCTTGGAAGCTTTTGCAATCCATTCCTTAATGATGAAGCAGCTTATAAAATGGGAAACATCTTTTACCAGCTACGCAACAGGCAGGTTTATATGTAGACCATTCAAAGAAGTCATGAAATGTAAACATGAAGAAACAAACAAACAATCTAGAAAAGATCATCCAGAGTGAGGTATCCCAGAATCAGAAAGACATACATGGTATACACTCACTTTTAAGTGGATGCTAGACCTATAAGATAGGATAAACATACTAAAAAATCTGTACACCTAAAGAAGATAAATGAGAAAGAGGACATGGATTAAGATGATCAATCCTCACTTAGAAAGACAAATGGGATGGACATAGGAGAAAACAACAGGACAGAAGCTTACCACAGAGGACCTGTGAAAGATTCTACCTAGCAGTGTATCAAAGTAGATGCTGAGACTCATAAGCAAACCTTGGGCAGAGCACAGGGAATCATATGAAAGAAGGGGAGTTAGTATGACCTGGAGAGGACAGGAACTCCACAAGGACCAAATATATCAGAGCACAGGGTCTTTATGAGACTTTATCTCCAACCAAGGACCATGTATGCATATAACCTAGCACCCCTGCTCAAATGTAGTTCATGTTAGCTCTGCATCCAATTGGTTACCATACTAAGTGGAACAAGGACTATTTCGGACATGAACTCAATGGCTGGCTCATTGACCTCTCCCCCCAAGGAAAGATCAGACTTGCTAGGCCACAGAGGAGGACATTGCAGCCAGTCCTGATGATACCTGATAAGCAAGGGTCAGTTGGAACAGGAGGAGGGCCTCCCCTATCAGCGGACTTGGAAAAGGGTAGGGAGGAGATGAGGGAAAGAAGGTGGGATAGGGAGGTGATGAGGAACTGGGCTACAGCTGGGATACAAAGTTAACAAGCTGTATCTAATATTAAAAATAAAAATTAAAAAAGTGGGACATAAAACAAAGTTCCTAAAGATGAAACACAAAATGCTGACAGATTTCTTTTGTTTGAAGACAGGATTTTTCTGAATAATTTTGGCTGTCCCGGACTCTCTTTATAGAACAGCCTGTGCTTGAACTCACAGAGATCCACCTACCTTAAACTTCCTGAGTGCTAGAAATGCAGGTGATCACCAACAGCCTGAGCTGCTGACAGTTTATTTTGTTTTAGCATTTTATTTTTGTTGTTGTTTCATGCACTACATCCCAACTGCAGTTTCCTCTTCCTCCACTCCTCCCAGCCACAATCTATCCACCTCTACTCTGCCCACCTCACATCTCCTTCAGATCCACTGCTTCTTTATTTTCAATGAAAAAAAAAAATCTGATGGCCTAACAAGTTACAAAAAGACTAGGAATAATCCCTCACATCAGAGTTGGTCAAAGCAATACACGAGGAGAGAAAGTATAGGGAGAGCAGGAAAAGAGTCAGAGACACCCCATTCTCACTGTTGGAAGTCCTCAGCGACATCAGGATAATAATCATGAGGTATTTGCCAACAACCTAGGTCACAAGACTCACAGAATGTTTACGTTTTTGTCCTTCAGACTCTGTAATCCCCTATGAGCCCAATTGACTCAGTGGGCCATGCTCTTGTGTCCTTGATATCTCTGGTTCCTACAATACGTATTTCCTCATTTCTGGGGTTCCCCTGGATACATCATTGTGTTTGGCTGTGGGTCTCTGCATCTGCTCCCATCAGATGCCGGGTGATGTCTCTCTGATGACAACTGGGCTAGGCACTCATCTAAGATTATAGCAGAGTATCTTTTATTGACATTTTTTTGCCTGTCATGTTTACAGATATTGTGTGTCTCTAGGCTATCTTGACTATGGTTCATGGTCATCCAGGCAGTGTCAGGCATGGACTTCCCCTCATGGTGTGGGCCTCAATGTGTTTTCTGGAGTGTATTTAATATTATTGGGTTAGGGTTTTCCTTCTAGTATGTTCTGTAGGGCTGGATGGCTGCATATATCCTGGGTATAGTAGTCTGGGTTGGCATCGGTGGTCTCTTAGTTTCTGCATGATATCCATCCAAGCCCTTGAGGCTTTTATAATCTCTGCTGTGAATTCTAGTGTGATTCTGATAGGTCTACTTATTATTTGAATGATGTTTTGGTATTAGCAGTGTCATGCATAGAACAGTTAATTTTCATGATGTCATCCCCATATAAAATAGAATCTCCGTAACCTATGAAAATGAAAAATAAACACACTTTAATGTGTGTTGAGGGAATTAAGACAAAGAAGGGACTAATTTGAGGTAAAAATAAACTATATATAAATGCTGCAAAAAATTAAAATACTTGTAATTCAAATACGATATTTTAGAATATAATTGCATCAGAAAATTTAATTCCTAGTCCATCAATATACCCAAAAAGTTATGTAGCATTTTGACTTTGCATGATGATGTATATTTTTTCTATAACTCCTCAAATGTCGATTACTGTGGTTTAAGTGATTTCTGAATGAATTACATAACATTTTTAAAAGCAGAAAATTTGTTAGTTCTATGTGAAAGATAATTATATGCATAGTTTACTTTCCCTCTAACTCTTTCTTTATAGGAAAGGATTTATGAGAATGATTTACAGTCTGTGAGTCAATTAATTCAACAGTGGATGGCTAAAAATGGAAAATCGAGGAATCTATCAGTGGCTTAGTCCATGAGGCTGGTTGCCTCAACTCACCTTCATATACACGGAAATCCTCAAGAAGAAGGTTCTATAGTCAATGAAGAAATAGACTTGCTACCAAAGCAAAAGGGAATAGGCAAAGAGTAAAACATTCCTTCTTCTATGTCCTTGTATAGGTTTCCAGTAAGATGAGGCAAAGGTGAGTGGTTGGTTTTGCAGTATGAAGATACAGATTAAAGGTGTGTTTTTCAGCCTTACAGATTCAGGAGAGAAGTAGAGAAGACTACTTCAAATAAGGAAGAGTGCTTCACAATTGGGTCCTTAATTTGGGTGTTTTGCTTAATTCCACATGCAGTCAAGTTAAAAACCAAGACTCATGATCACACCTCTTTTCAGCTTGAAAGATAATCATATCTCCTCTTTACATTAATTTCCAAATGAAAAGAATAACCAGGTCATAGCAATGCCTAAAAATAATTTAATGACGCAGAGTACAATAGCAGACAAATTATATATTTATCCTGATCATAATTGAAGCTAACATTATATAACTGTCCTTCAAAAACCGTCCAGGTTAGAAACAACAAAGTCCAGGTTACAAACAACTCTCCACCGCCGCTGGGCCACTCCACAACACCTCCCTCGTAGGGCAACCCAAGGATTCACCTCCCACCTGCTACGTGTGTGCAGGTTCCCTAGCTCCAGACCAAGCATGCTCCTTATTTGATGGCTCAGTCTCTGCAAGCCCCCTGGGGGCTGGGTCAGCTGTTTCTGTTGGTCTTCTTGTGAGGTTCCTCGCACCTCCAGGGCATTCCATCTTTTCCCCAACACTTACTCAGGATCCCTAGAGCTCTGGACCTTTCTTAGGTGCAAGTCTGAGCATCTGTCCAAGCTCATTTCTGGCTGGAGTCTCTGAGACAATGGTCAGGTTAGGGTCCAGGCAACGGGTTTTACAGTCCCAATTCTGGGCGCTCTCACGCGGTCAAATATCGCCCAACAAAGCCTGATATTCTTCTTCTGTGAGAGGAGCCTCGAGTGTTGGTCTGATCTGCTCCCATGGTACATCTGGGTCCAGAGTGGCTGGTCCCTGTTCCTCTTCCACTGTTCTCACCAGTTGCTCCAGGAAGAGCTGGTCAGGCAGGAGTCGCTGGATTCTGGGTAGGCCTCTGTGAAGAAGGTGAGCTCGGTCTTGACATCAAGGCTTCTGCACACTGGCCTCCTGCAGAACCCGGTGTCAACAAGCTGTCCCAGGAAGCCTCCTGCTCAATGCAACACAATGCTCCAGGAGCCCTTTCCGGGCCAGGAGAGGCAGGCAGGTCCTCACCTTTAGCTGTGCTGCCTCCAGCGTGGCCTTTCTGCCTGGCCTTTCTGTTCTGGAACCATATGTGGACGGTGTCCTCAGGCAAACCTGTGCTCAGTGCCAGTTGCACCCTCGTGGCATAGTCTGGAGATGGAGAGATCTCAAAAGCTTGCACTAGCATGCTGATCTGTGCTGGACTAAGCCGCGTTCGAGGCCTTCTCCGTTCTGAGGGCGGGCCTCTTGCTTGTTGTACCCTGGCGACAAGCTTTTCAGGAGGCTGTTGGGAGGCTTCATGGCTGGAGCCTGCGGTGGTCTGCTTTGAGGTCTTCCTCGACGTGCCAGTTCTATTTCTGCGGTTTTGAAACCACACGCGGATGGAGGACTCTGGAACTCCGAATTCCCTGGCCAGTTCCTGCCTGGTCCTGAAGCTCGGGTAAGGTGTCTTGGCGAAAACTGAGAGCAAGACCTCCTTCTGCTTGGCCTGCCAAGCAGTCTTTTGACGCCGGGATGTCTTTGTCTTACTGCAGCCACCCACATCTGCCTGATCTTCCATCCTGCTGAGGACACTTTGACAGGAGTTCTTCCTCTCCAGTGTGTACTCACAACATCACCCAGGAAAGTGCAGACTATGGCAAATGCGTAAAGGGGTCTGCTGCTCACCCTTAAATACCGACCTGAGGCCCCACCCACCCCCTCGAGGCCTCCAATTACAGGCCAAAACGTGGAACGCTCTTCTGCTTCCAAACTGTGAAACCCTTCCTTCCTCCTGCAAATTTTCCCATACCCCACCCTAAAGCAGCCTTTCCAGAAACAGTTGGCCTTGTGTTCTACCCAAATTCCACTGCTTAGCTCACAGTATGCACCTGTGTTGGCCCACAAGGAGTTTATGGGAGAGTCTAAGGCATGGCTTCTGATGATCAGGCAAGGAGAAGAGGCATAAGCCAGGAGAAGTCTTTGCCTACTTTAACAAGGTCATTCACCCTACCTCAGATGAGCATAAGCCAATGGTGTCTATAATCTTTATAGACCAGTCAGCCACAGATATTTTGTAGAAAACTCCAGAAAATAGAGGGTTTACAAGAAAAGTCGTTAAAGGATTTAGTGCAGGTAGCAGAAAAGGTTTTTTACAGCTGGGAGCTGAAAGAAGAGAAAGAGGAAAGAAAGCAAAAGAGCAGGAAGTGAGAGAAAGAGAAAGGATAAGAGGCAAGACAGAAAGTTGACTAAGATCCTGGCCACCACAGTGCAGTCATAATGATAGGGAGAGAGTTCCTGGAAATCAGAGGGGCCCTCTGTCTAAGGATCAGTGTGCCTATTGCAAGGAGAAAGGACACTGGATCCAGGATTGTCCCAAAAGGAAGATGAAGCCCTACACCTAGACCTGGTGCACCTCCAGGCCACCAATCCCCAGGTAACTCATCTCCAATATGTGGATGATATACTATTAGCAGCAGATTGTAAAGAAAGTTGTTTTGATGCCAACGACCAGCTGTTGCAAGAGATGGGTGAGCTCAGCTACATAGAAAAACTCCCATCCTGCAGGTCAGTTATCTGGGATATATATTAAAAGAGGGAAAGAGATGGCCTTGGAGGCTAGAAAAGAGACTGTATTTCATATTCCCCTTCAGGGACTACTGAACAGCTGAGGGAAATTTTCAGTACAGCAGGGTTTTGCTGGCTGTGGATTCGGGATTTGCCAAGATGGCAGCCCTTCTGCATGCCCTTACAAAGGGCAATGACTCTTTCATCTGGGGACAGGATGAACAAGCTGCATTTGATAATATCAAACAAGCCTTAATATTGGCTCCAGCTTTGGGACTCCCTGATGTAACCAAACCCTTCCATCTCTATGTGGCTGAGAATCAGGGAATGGTCAATGGGGTGCTAACACAGAAAATTGGACCCTGGAAGAGACCGGTAGCCTATCTATCCAAAACACTTGATTCAGTAGTGGCAAGATGGCCAACCTGGCTGGCAATAATAGAAGCAGTGGCGGCACTAGTATAACATGCAGACAAATGACTCTGGGACAAGACCTCACCATCTGTGCTCCTCATGCCCTTGAGAGTGTCATAAGGCAGCCACCTGATTGATGGCTCATGAATGTCCACATGACACAATGCCAGGCCTTGCTCTTGAATAATGATAGAGTCATCTTTACTCTGGCTACAAGGCTAAACCCAGCCACCATATTGCAGGATCCAGAAATCCAGCCCCTGGAGCATGATTGTTTGCAGGTTCTAGCAGAGGAACAGGGATTGCAAAAGGAATTGAAAGATCAGCCTCTGCCCAATGCCGAGGTAACATACTGTATGGATGGGATCAGTTTTTGAGAACAGGAAGGGAAAGGCAGGGGCAGCTGTAGTAGATGGACATAAGGTAATATGGGCCCAGGCGTTGCCAGAGGGCACATCTGTTCAGCGAGCTGAATTGATTGCTTTAACCTAGGCATTAGCTCTGGAAAAGGGCAAAAGATAAACATCTACACTGATAGTTGGTTTGCCTTACCAACAGCCCATGAGCATGGGCCATCTATCAGCAGAGAGGCCTGCTAACATCAGCCAGTAAAGAGATAAAAAATAATAACAAGATTTTGGCTTTGCTCAATGCCTAGTTGCTGCTGGACAAGGTAAGCATTATTCATTGCCCAGGACATCAGAAGGGGACTTCCAGGGCAGCAAAGGGAATAATGTGGCTGATCAGGAGGCTAAAGCAGCTGCTAGAGGAAACTCTGTCCCAGTGGTACTAACTGCTGAACTGCCCAGAGAAGAATGACTAAACTACTCAGAAAGTGACTTAAAGTTAATGTGGCAAAAAAAGGGAATATTTGACACTGACTTGGGGGCATGGATAAACTCCAAAGGTAAGATCATTCTACCCCAGGAAGATGCTGAGAGATTAATAACTCAAATGTATAAATGGACTCACTTGAGGGCAAAGAAATTGGCTGAAGTTGCCCGCCAATCCCAGTACCGAATACTAAACCTCACCACCTTGACTGAGTGAGTGACTAGGACGTGTGAACCTTGCCAGTGTGTAAACATAGGTGAGAGTTTCCAGAGCCCAGGGAAGCCGCTGAGAGGAACTGTGGCAGACTTTTTGGAGTTAATGGCAAATTTGGTGTTAATGGCATCTGAGCAGTGTAACCCTGCCTCTTAACTTTGGCTATTTTTCAAAGTCCAGTTTCTTATAAACTGACCTTGGTGGTCCTACAGCAGACTGCTCTGACCCTGAGAAACTGTGTGCAACCATAGTTACCAGACAAAAGGCTCTGTGTAACCTTGAGTGAGCTCTCCTATGTTTTGACCAAGTAAAGCTCCTACATGAGAAACTGCTTGTACTTTTTTGCCTACTTGTTAACCTGACGCCTATTAAATCGACACCTGGATCAGCATGTAGACTTGGTGTCCTTCTCTGTGTCACCCTGTCTCTCTCTCTCTCCCAGCCTCTCTCTCAAGTGACACTGCTGGCCTGTGACAAGGTACTAGACCTGGAATGCATTGGGAAGTGGATTTCACTGAAAGTAAACCATCCAGGTACAGCAATAAATATCTCCTGGTTTTTTAGACACTTTCTCAGGATGGGTGGAAGCTTTTCCCACAAAGAAGTAAACCGCCCTGATCGTGGCCAAAAATTCTGGAAGACATTTTCCTTGGTTTGGTATTCCAAAGGTAATTGGGTCAGACAATGGACCAACCTTTGTTGTTCAGGTAAGCCAGGAGGTGGCCAGGTTTCTGGGGCTTGATTGGAAGTTACATTGTGCTTATAGACCTAAAAGTTCAGGACAGGTAGAGAGAATGAATAGAGCTCTCAAAGAGACTCTCACCAAATTGAAATTAAAGACTGGCGGTGACAGGGTGGTGCTCCTTCCCTTGGCCCACTTTAGGGTCAGAAATACTCTCTCCATACTAGGCTTAACTCCCTTTGAACTACTATATGGGTTCCTGTTCCCTGACTCTTCTTGGGGACCCCCTTGACATAACTAGTGGTAACTCTGACTTGTACAGGCTGAAATAATTGCACCTTATTCAGAAAGAGATTTGGAGCAAGGTTGGCAGTGCATATGTGCCTGGGTCCTTTTAGGTGCCCCATCAGTTCCACGTTGAAGATCTGGTATATGTGCAGTGACATGGCAACCAGAATCTGGAACCTTGGTGGAAGGGTCCTTATTACATCCTCCTCACCACACCAACTGCAGTCAAAGTAGAGGGCATCACAGCTTGAATCCACATGTCACATGTTAAGCATGCATTTCATCAACCTGCAACACCTGGAAAGTCCAAGCCTCCAACTACCCGCTGAAATTGAAACTCATCAGGGACAATACACTCACTGACCAGAACTCCCCTTTGTCTGGGAAAGTATAAGTACAGTTCAAGTCCTGATATTCCAGAAAGAATATCAACCTCTCTATGAGGTTGATCCACAATTTTAAGGTTAAAATTGAGTTAAAAAAGGAGGGGGTGAGGGACCACCTGGGAAAGAGAAAAACACCTGTGATTATTTGAATTGAAGTCAGGTGTAGTTAACTCTTGAAGGAAAGGGGCAACTGTTCTGAGAACAACTATCTACAACCACCTGTAAACTATCTACAAGCAGCTGTATACTATCTAAAACCAGGTGTAAACTATCTTCATGCTATTCTTGCTGACCAATCAATGTATAGAGCAAAAGTGGTTTGAATTTCAGGTGTAAAACCCTGTGCTTTGCATATTCAGGGTCATCTTCTGTCTTTGGAGGGGGGACCCTATCGCAAATGGAATAAAACTCTTGCTTTTGCATCGAGTTGTGGTCTACGAGTGTTCCTGGGAAGGGCACAATCCTGAGCTCTTGAGCAGTGAGACTCCAGGTCTTACAATATGAAACTAAAATGCTTTTGCAATCCATTCTTTAGGTGGTGAAACAGATTATAAAATGGGAAACCTCTTTACCAGCTATACAACAGACAGGTTTAATTCTAGACCATTCAAAGAAGTCATAAAATGTAAACATGAACAAACAAACAATCCAGAAAAGATAATCCTCAGTGAGGTGTCCCAGAAGCAGAAAGACATACACGGTATACAATCACTTTTAAGTGGATGCTAAACCTATAAGATAGGATAAACATACTAAAATCTGTACACCTAAAGAAGATAAATGAGAAAGAAGACCTGGGTTAAGATGATCAATCCTCACTTAGAAAGACCAATGGGATGGATATAGGCAAAAACAAGAAACAGGACAGAAGCTTGCCCCAGAGGACCTATTAAAGACTCTCCCTAGCAGTATATCAAAGCAGATGCTGAGACTCATAACCAAACCTTGGGCAGAGCACAGGGAATCATATGAAAGAAGGAGGAGTTAGTGTGACCTGGAGAGGACAGGAACTCTACAAGGACCAAATATATCAGAGCACATGGGTCTTTTATAAGACTGTTTCTCCAACCAAGGACCATGTATGCCTATAACCTAGCACCCTTGGTAAACCCTGACACCTTATTGCCAGATTCAGAAATCCAGCCCCTGGAGCATGATTGTTTGCAGGTTCTAGCAGAAGAACAGGGATGGCTAAAGGACATGAAAGATCAGCCTCTGCCCTACTGTGTGATGACATACTATATGGATGGGAGCAGTTTTGGGAGAATGGGAAGAAAAGGCAATGGCAGCAGTAGTAGATGGACATAAGGTAATATGGGTCCAGGCATTGCTGGAGGGCACTTCTGCTCAGCGAGCTGAATTGATTGCTTTAACCCAGGCATTAACTCTGGGAAAGGGTAAAGAGAAACATCTACTCTGATAGTCAGTACACCTTCGCAACAGCCCATGTGCAAGAGACCATCTATCAGCAGAGAGGCCTGCTAACATCAGCCAGTAATGAGATAAAAATAAAAACGAATTCTGACTTTGTTCAACGCCTTGTTGCTGCCCAACAAGGTAAGCATTATTCATTGCCAGGGACAGCAGAAGGGAACTTCTGAGGCAACAAAGGGGAATAACATGGCCGATCAGGAGGCTAAAGTAGCTGCTAGAGGAAACTCTGTCCCAGTGTTACTAACCGCTGAACTGCCCAGAGAAGAATGACTAAACTACTCAGAAAGTGACTTAAAGTTAATACGGCAGAAAAAAAGGGGATATTTGACAACGACGTGGGGCATGGATTGACTCTAAAGGTAAGATCATTCTACCACAGGAAGACACTGAGAGATTAATTACTCAGATGCATAAGTGGACTCACTTGAGGGCAAAGAAATTGGCTGAAGTTGCCCGCCAATCCAAGTACTGAACACTAAACCTCACCACCCTGACTCAGAGTGACTAGGGCATGTGAACCTTGCCAGAGGATAAACATAGGTCAGAGTTCCAGAGCACAGGGAAGTGGCTGAGAGGAACTGTGGCAGCCTTTTTGGAGTTAATGGCAAATTTTGAGTTAATGGCATCTGAGCAGGGGAATCCAGCCCATTGGCTTTGGCTATTTTCCAAAGTCCAGTTTCTTATAAACTGACCTTGGTGGTCCTACAGCAGACTGCTCTGACCCTGAGAAACTGTGTGCAACCATAGTAACCAGACAAAAGGCTCTGTGTAACCTTGAGTGAGCTCTCCTATGTTCTGACCAAGTAAAGCTCCTACATGAGAAACTGCTTGTACTTTTCTGCCTACTTAAGTGTTAACCTGAAGTCCATTAAATCGACACCTGGATCAGCATGTAGACTTGGTGTCCTTCTCTTTGTCACCCTGTCTCTCTCTCTCTCCAAGCCCTCTCTCAGGTGGTATTCAGGTGACACTGCTGGCCAGTGACAAGGAACTAGACCTGGAATTGGGAAGTAGATTTCAGTGAAAGTAAACCATCCAGGTACAGCAATAAATATCTCCTGGTTTTTTTAGACACTTTCTCAGGATGGGTGGAAGCTTTTTACACAAAGAAAAAAACCTCCCTGCACATGGCCAAGAATATTCTGGAAGACATTTTTCCTCGGTTTGGTATTCCAAAGGTAATTGGGTCAGACAATGGACCAACCTTTGTTGTTCAGGTAAGCCAGGAGGTGGTCAGGTTTCTAGGGCTTGATTGATTACATTGTGCTTATAGAATTCAAAGTTCAGGACAGGTAGAGAGAATGAATAGAACTCTCAAAGAGACTCTCACCAAATTGACCATGGAGACTGATGGTGACTAGGCAGTGATCCATCCCTTGGTCCTCTTTAGCATCAGAAATACTCCCTCCATACTAGGCTTAACTCCCTTCGAACTACTATATGGTTTTCCTGCTCCCCCTGACTCTTCTTGAGGACCCCCCTTGACAGAACTAGTGATAACTCTGACTTGTTGTCCAGGATGAAAGGACTGCAACTTATTCAGAAAGAGATTTGGACCAAGGTTGGTATTGCATATTCGCCCAGGTCCTTGGAGGTGCCCCATCATTTCCAGGTTGATCTGGTGTACTTGTTATGACACCGCAGCAGAATCTGGAACCTTGGTGGAAGTGTCCTTATTGTGTCCTGCTCACAACCACAACAGCTGCCAAAGCAGAGGGCATTGCAGCTTGGATCCATGGGTCACACGTCAAGCCTGCTCTTCATCAACCTGCTAACACGTGGAAAGTCCAAGCCTCCAGCAACCTGCTAAAATTGAAACTCATCAGGGACAATGAACTCTTTGACCAGTAAAGTGGACAGACAATTTTACCTCTGGGTGGTGCTGTTTGTTCTCAATTGGGTAACTATTGACTGGAGTTTTGGTGATCCTCACCAGGCTCACAAGGCCCTGGAAGCAATGCATGGTAAACCCTGTGATTGCAAGGGTGGGGTGATGAATGGCAGAGCCTTACTTAATGGTGAGATTTGGAGCCCTAACAAGGCCTATGTTCAAGTTGAGTGTGGTCATACATGGGCATATAGAGCCCTACAAACTTCAGGAGCACCCCAAGTTTAGAATGACATTGTGTAACCAAGCCTAAAACGGTTCCTTATGTAAATGGGTGCCCCAGGCCTTGCACTTGTGATACCTGTCAACAGGATGTGCATAGCAGTTGCTATAGAGTTGTGCAACAATGTATTGGAAAAGATAACATCACCTATTTCACTGCCATATTGAACCAAGTCAGGGAGGAGATGAGGATAGACGATTGGTCCCACAATGTGCCAACAGGAGGCCATGGATCTAACTTACTCCAAACCCCTTGTTTGGTGACGGTAGGGAAGCCTGTATGCTGAAGAAAGGTACCTCTCATTCACCTTTCAGATGGAAGAGGGCTGCAGGATCAGGGCAGACAAGAACAGGTTAAACAATGCATTAAAGAGTTAATTGAAAAAAGAATACTCATCCCTCAATTACCACCCTTTGGTTCTTTCTGATAGTAGAGGGAACGTTATTTTAGACCCCCAGACTGTAGATGTTATTACTGCCACTCATAGCCTCCTAAATGACACCAATCCTTTGCTTGCAAGTGACTGCTGGCTCCTCCTCTGAAAAGGGAAGCCTGTTCCTCTGGACCTCCCCCCTCTAATGCCACTTACTCCACTGCTGAGGGGTCCTGCCACTCAGCACCCCTATGAGAGTGCAGCCTCTCTTCAACAAAAATGTTACCTGTTTGACAAAACCCTACAAAAATGATAGCTCAGATCTACCTGTAGGGGATGCTACCTTTGCCATTTGTGATTCAACAATTGACATCTCCACAGCTCTTTGCCCTGACAATAACACTGTGTTCTTACACAGGAATAAAAAAGCCTATAAGTTCTTGCCCGCAGATTGGACTGGGACCTGTGTACAGCAACCTTACTCCCTGATATAAGCATCATTCCAGGGGAAAAGACAGTCCCTGTCCTGAGCTGTGACTTAATGGTTGGAAGAAAAAAAGAGAGCTGTTCAGTTCATTCCTCTGTTAGTGGGAATTGGGCTGACTGCTTCCATAGGCGCTGGGTCAGCTGGTTTGGGTTTTTTATTTTATAAATACAACAAAGTGTCTCAACAGTTAATTAGTGATGTACAATTGCTTTCGAGCATCATCAATGAACTCCAAGACCAGCTCAATTCCTTAGCAGAAGTAGTTCTCCAGAACCAGAGGGGATTAGACCTCCTTACAGCCAAAAAAGGAGGAATCTGCTTAGCCCTACAGGAGAAATGCTGTGTTTACACGAATAAATCAGGCATTGTTAAAGGAAAGAGTAAAAAAAAATTACAAAAAGATCTTGAAAAGAGGAGATGAGAATTAATAGAATCTCTTCTTTGGAATGGGTTTAATGGTCTGCTCCCCTATGTGCTTCTCTTACTCGGACCTTTTGCTACCCTTTTGCTCCTTTTCACAATAGTACCCTGTATTGTTAACTGATTACTTGCATTTGTTAGGAATGTGTAAGTGTGGTTCAGGTCCTGATGCTCCAGAGGAAGTATCAATCTCTCTCTGAGGTTGATTCACAATTTTAGGGTTAAAATTGGAGCACAAAGGAGGGATGAGAGCCCACCGGAGAATGAAAACAACTCTAAAAGAAAAACAGCTATGACTATTCCTGTCCTTGAATTAAAGCCAGAGGCACATAGCTCTCAAATGGCAGAATGAACTGCTCCAAGATAGCCTTGAATTGAAGCCAGATGCAGGCAGCTCTTGAAGGGCAGGGTGAATTGTTTTGAGAAAAGTGACAAAAAGTCAAAAACTGCAAACAACTAGCTGTAAACTATCTTCATGCTATTCTTGCTGACCAACCAATGTATAGAGCAAAAGTGGCCAGATTTTTAAGTATAAAAACCATGTGCTTTTCATGCTCGGGGTCATTTCCTGCCTTTGTAGGGGTGACCCTATCCCAATTGAAATAATTAAAAAAAATCTTGCTTTTGCATCGAGTTGTGGTCTCTGGGAATTCCTGAGAAGGGCGCGATCTTGAACTCCTGAGCTATGATACCCTAGTATTACAGGATAAATATAAAAGAAGTAAGTGGGTGAAATAACAGTAAATTTTTGAAAGAGTTTTAAGCAATCATACTGTGAAATATCTACACAAAATCCCTATAATACATGTAAGTACATGCATGAATATAAACATGTTGCAACCTAAATACTTTTACTAATGCACATAGATATGTATAGTTCAACACTGATCAAGGAAGCTTTTCCTTGAACCACAATCATGGCTGAAAACCACAACCAATCACAAGGCAGAATTCTGGAGAACAGTCACATCTGATACATCTACAAAACAATTCCCAGATCTAAGACTAAGTGATCATGCATAACAGGAGGTAATATGGTATATATATATATATATATATATATATATATATATATATATATATATATATGGCAGAGGATCAGAGTATGTTCTGGTAATGTGTCTCCTAATAATATCAGAAGGTACACCCATAAGATAGACCAATATAAAAAATAAATAAAAAAAGGCTTAGCAATATACCTGTATAAAAATGAGCTGAAAAATGGAAATACTAATAGATATGCAAAAGTGGTCTAGGAAGAAACTATTGTCCTTAATCCTATGAAAAAAATATACAGGGAACTAATAAATGCTGAGAGTGTGAAAAAAAATTTCCAGGAAAGTTCATAAAATCAGTTAGTTATCCAATACCAAGCAATCAACCCTGAAAACATGCATGGAAGTAACATTATTAAACTGAGCAACTTATATTAAGAGCATGATACCAATTTGAAAAAGAAGATGAATTTGAAAGAGAAATAAGAGAGGTCTGTGGGAAGGTTTGGAGGGAAGAAAAGAGAAGGCACAAAATGATGTAATTATTAAATAACCTTAAAAATGAATTAAATATTAGCTCTTTAGGTCATGATTTTAAAATGAATCACTACTGAGTAGTATAAAAACATAAAACTTGCAGGTAGATAGATGGAACTAGAAAAAAATCATGTTATATGAGGTAATCCAAACACAGAAAGACAAACTTCACATATTCTCTCTTCTAAGTTTCCCAGCTCTAAACTGAATATGTGTGTACTCATATGTGAGTCTATATCCGCAGTAATTAAAAAACAAGAATGAAATAGTGACCATTTCCAAGGTGAGAATGGAAGTGTGGGAGGTGCAGTAGGAAGTAGAAGGGTATAGAGATTTGAAAGAGGAAGTGGGAAAAAACTTGAAGGGGGTATAATAATTTGGAGGTAAGACAGAAAGAAATACAAAAGGGAAGATGGTAAAATAACAGTAAGGATGTCTGAAAAAGTATTATGGAATCATACTAGTAACTATCTAAGATATGTATAATCCATGTAAGCTGTTGTATAAAACTAAAA
The DNA here is from genome assembly GCA_036365155.1 of Meriones psammophilus. NCBI lineage: Eukaryota > Metazoa > Chordata > Mammalia > Rodentia > Muridae > Meriones > Meriones psammophilus. The sequence continues at coordinate 20,769 of JAEOAE010001815.1, forward strand.
TTTAGTTTAAATGTAATTTTGCCATCTGTGATGACATTTGTCCCTCCATCTAACAAAAACTCCAACACCAGGTATGAGAAGTCAACTTTTGAGTTATTGGGAAGGGTTTTCTAAGAGAATCCTCAAAATTATATGCTACTACCTATCTGAACTGAAAACTACAGTCCATTTCCAGCCCGAAAAGATGCTGTTTGTTATGTCTGAAATACCTGAAAATAACAGGATGCGAATGAGGAACTAGGAAAATGAAGAGGTGTCTCGCTAACTCTTGAACTTTGAATTTCAACTGCCAGCTTCTTGGAATATAACCTATAGTTTTCCTCAAGTGCCTGCTTTTTCAACAGTACATAACACATTGAAGACATGGCATGTATGCTTGTGGGTGCTCGCGTTCCACTTAACATTCAGCACACATCCTCTCCAAAAGCTCCAATACCCCATCCCCCTCTTAGGAGCTGTCCAGGCTTTAAATCTATCTACCGCATTTCAGCTCCACTTCTAGCCACTCACGTTTTATTATAGGTGTCTCATAGACTAAATAAATAAATAAATAAATAAAAATAAATAAATAAATAAATAAATAAATAAATAAATAAATGATCTGTTTTACCTTGTACGACTGTGAACATCCTTATGACAGTGCACTGAACTCATGATGAAATGTACCAGACACGGAAATTCCTAAAGCCAAGCACTCCATAGCCAGGGAACTACAAATAATCCCAGAGTGCATTGTGCCGGCTGGGAGCCTCTGTGAGAACTGCCTCAGAGCATGGACTTCTGGGATTGTTTGTAGTACTGTAGCCAGGTCTCACTGTATTGTCTGCTTTGACTAGTCGCAGACGCAGAAATACAATTCCCAGAATGCTGTACGCACTGCTTATGCCCTCACAAGCCATCCTCCTCCTCCTTACTTAGCCTGGAGCTTTGTCAGGACCCAGAAGTATTCCCTGGAAGCGCTTTCCTCGTGCCACAACACACAGAGCGTTTTTCCTGGTCCCTGGTGTTCTGTCAATGTCCCCGCCCTGTGCCCCTCGCAGTCTTCAGGATCAGGAGCCTTTCGGAGCCAATTTGTGATGCCATCGCCCTTCCCCCTGGTACAGGAAGTAAACACACAGGGCTGCTGGAAGCAACTTGTGTGCAGGACAAATGTGCTCTTTGAATTCTCCTGATTAGACGCAGTCCAGCTGGTCCCTGGTCCCTGGAGAAGGGATCCTGGGGTCGCTCTGCCTTTTAAAAATTAATTTCCAGTCTCCCAGTCAAAGCAGGACTAGTCTTGGGAAGGCAGAAACGCGCTCACGTGGAAAATAAACCTTTTTTAAAGATTAAAATAATGTAGGCAGGAGAGATTGCTCAGAGGTTAACAACTCTGGCTGCTCTTCTAGAGGTTCTGACTTCAATTCCCAGCAACCACATGGTGGCTCACAGACATCTGTAATGGGATATTCTGGTGCACAGGCAGAATGCTGTACAATGAATGAATGGATGAATGAATAGATGGATGGATGAATCTTAAAAAAAAAAGCCAACTTTTGTCATCGCAACAGCCAGGGCCCTGTGACACAGAGAATCCCTCTCTTCCCAAGGTGCCAGGTTCCATCCCAGGGACCACACGGTGGCGCGCAAACCATCTGTCAAGGAATCTGGTGCCCTCTGGTGGCGCACACGTCACTTAATAACTAGCTATATGTATATAGTTTTATATATATATATATGTATTAATATTATTATATATAACTATATATATTATATATAAAAATATATAACTATATATATAGTTATATATATATGTTATATATATAACTATATATTTATATATATAGTTATATTATAGTTATAGTTATATATATAGTTATATTATATATATATAACTAGCTTTTATATATATATATATGATGTTTTCATTTAATGCTATGTATTTATTTCAATTTAATAAGAACAGACGAAGGCGTGTCTTGAGAGCAGGCTTCCCAGAGTCCTGTGGAGCCGGGATTCAGGAGGTTTCTGTGATAGATCAAAGCAGGGCCTGGGGCCACCCAACCTGTGTCCATCTTCCAGTGCTCTCCCCAACCTGATGATAAGATTGTGTTACTGAGGACAACACCTTCACAAGTTAATGGACACAGCGAATCCCACCTGGCACCTACCAAGAACCTTCACCCTTATAGACTGCTGTTTTCGATACTGGAACATATGCTGCATGCCACCAGAAGAGAAAAGTACACACCGAACCAGCCATACATCCTTCACTCTCCAAAAGTGACTGGCCTACAAGATTTGCTGGTACGCTTGTGGCATAAAGGTCACAGAAGTGACCGACTAATATCTAGTTGTGTTTCAGGAGGCCCACTCCATGAGAAGGAACCTTGATCCAATACTGCTTGAGTGGTCCGGAATCTGAGTCTACAGAGGCCAAGGACGTAAGAGAAATCTAAATGCTACAGTTTTGCTAAAGGATCACAGCCATACTCACAGATTGGTGCCTTGCTAGGCCATTATTGGAAACTTCCTCCTGCAGCAGATGGGAATAAATAGAGAGACCCACATACAGTCGATATGCAAACAGTGAGAGGCCTTTAACCATTCCACCCTAAATGAGATGTCTCCAAGAAACCCTAAGCCCCTAAGGGCTCAATAAACTCTGTGTGCAAATTGTAAGCGCCTGAGTGGATGAAGGACACAAGTGCAACAAGGCCTTATAAACACAGCAGGACCAACACACATATGAATACACCCTGACCCACAAACTAGCTCTTCTTTCACTTTCCCTTGTTGGTGTTGCCTCGCCAGGCAAAGAGTATGTGTTCAGTCCTGATGCCACTTGATATGCTGGGGTGGGTGGGTGTGCACAATAGAGGCAGGGTAATCCCCTTCTCTGAAGAGCCAGGTGAGGGATGATAGGGGAAACAGGGAGGGTAGGACTGGGAGGAGAAAAGGGAGGGGTCTAAGACAGGGATGTAAAATGAATAAATAATAATTTAAAAAATAAAAATAAGAAATGAGGGGGCAGGAGAGATGGCACAGAGTTTAAAATCACAGGCTGTTCTTCCTGAGGTGCTGAGCTCAATTCCCAGCACCCACATGGTGGCTCATAACAATCTATCCTGAGACCTGGCACACTCCTCTGGCGTGCAGACAGAATAGTGTACAAATAATAAACAAATCTTCCATAATAAAGAGAACTACACCATGAATCATAAATAAAGTTTCCCTCTCTCCAAAAAGAACACTCATTCCCTTTTTTAATAGGGCTGGTCTCAGGAAGGCAGACAGAGATTACAAATCATTTTTAAAGACTATAACAAGAAGCCAGAAGACTATAACAAGAAGCATGCCTGTGACTGTCAGTGGGGCAAGCAGAGACTGGTGTGATTTCCAGGCCATCTGGGTTTGCAAAATGAGTTCAGGACATGCAAGGCCACAAGAGAAACCCTCTCTCCAACAGCAAGGGTTTGCACCCCTGCCAGTTCTTCACACTCACTTGTCTAGACATGTCCTAAGTCATAAAGTATGACTTCAATCAGGCTATAAGAAAGTCCTGCCAAGCACAGTGCACACACCTTTAATCCAAGCACTTGGGAGGCAGATGCAGATAGATGTCTGTGAGTATGTCTGTGAGTTCAAGGCCAGCCTGGTATACAAAGAGGCCTGGGCTACACAGAGAAACCCTGTCTCAAAAACCCAAATTAATAATAATAATGATAATAATAAGATTGAAATAAAAAAATCAGAGCCTGGCCTGCTGGCACATTGCCAGACCCAAGTTCCTTTCACAAGGAAGGCACACAGTAGAGTTTATGGGAAAAATAGCAGATGGAAGAAAGATTTGAAACTTCATTTTATTTCATTTTTAAAATCTCAATTACATTAATTCTTAGTGGATTTGAGAGAACAAAGACTTAAAGTCAGTGGGTATTGTTTTAAAGTTTAAAGCAGAAGGATGAATAAAGGCTAGTTAGTTGGAGACATGTCCAACCTCCTTCGAGGAAGAACTAGCCTTAATGCCCTGAGGGTACAAATTAGCCTTACTACATTCTTTCCTGCCCACTAATTATACAGTTGCTAGGAAACTGGCCCATAGGGCCAGGCCAGAACTGTTTGTAGTCTTGCTGCCCAAAGTGGACCAACCATTTCAAAAGTCAGTTTCCATTTCACAATCACGTAACACCAAAGCATGTAAGTCCCTGCTTGCGGTTTTGCCCCATAAAAACCTTGTTTCCCTAGATCTCAGGGCTACATTCCTCTCCTGCATCCATAGGATGTTTGTGTCCCATGTCCGTACATGTATACAATTTTAAAAACCTCATGTATTCTTAGCAGAGTGTATCCCTGGTCTTTTAGGGTTCCCGAACTGGGCATAACAGTTTCACTCTGAATAAGACCATTAGTAATTTATAAACATCTCCCAATGACAATAAACACTTGTAGCCGCAGAAAACAACCAAAAACCTACCCAATCCCCCTTAAAGAATATAGGACATCATTCTCATTGATTTCTTCTAGCTGACATTTTGGACATGCAGAAATCCTGTTGGGGACCCAAAGAAAACTGGGAAAATGTTTAATTAAGTAAGCAATATTTGTGGTCCAGTCTTTGAATGTTGAGAAAATAATAAGAGTTAATAAAAGTCCTATTTAGATCAGTCTAAATTGCTGGACAAATTAAGATTTGTAGCTTTCTTCAAAGCTCTCTTGGGAACAAGTCATGATGAAAAACAGCAATTGAAGTAGTTGAGGCAGGAACAAGCAGAATTCTGGAACATGCAAGATACAGAAACAGATGTGTCAATGTCTCAGCATGCTGGAAGGAGGATTCTGTCAGGTTTGGTCCAGCATCTCCAGTATTCACTCCTTTTATTCTTCAAACATATAATTTCTCACAAGTATAACACAGTTCTAAAATTATAAATGTATGAGATGTTCAGAATGAAATTAAACTGTAAACCAATTTTATCAATGCCAATTAAAAGAATGGCATAATAAATATTGAGGCTATTATAGCCAAGGAATTGTTGGCCATGCACTGCTGAAATTCCGCTAGAGACATTTTTTATGTCTCAGTCAGTTTTAGAGTTGTTCCCATGTGAAGGGATTATCAATTTTTTTTCTTTCTTTTTTTTTTTCAATGCAGTTTATTCAGGAACCTTGAACAATCATCTGACCCTGGGGAAAGCCAGCCCACTTTAAATAGCCTCTGGGTAGCCAACCTCAGCATGCCACCTGGGCAATGCAGATAGGTCCACATACATGGAAGCAAGCCAGATCCTCAGCCTTAGCCAAATGTGGAGTTGTTTGTGGCAGAGAGTACTCACCATCGGGAAGGTGGAAGGCGGAAACCAGCTCCATCTTTCAGGCGCGGCATTAAGATTAGAGTCTCACAACAGCGTAATGCAGCCATGACCATTCAGACCTTTACAGCCATTGAAGCAGGACAGTCTCCCCAAGCATGGTTGGCTACCATAAAAAGCCAAAATGTTACTCTCAGGATGCGAGGCTAAGCACTGCACTCAGGGTCAGCCGCCTTGGACCCAGAGAAGAGCATGTCTGATTGCATGCGGGTTGATGCCCCAGGTCCCACCTCTGAAAAAGGTATCGGACAGGTCTGATGCTCTTTGGGTGGATGACACCTAAATGAACATCAGTACAAAGTCCCAATTTATTTCTAATATCAGAGTTCAGACCTCGACTCTTGCCTGATGGGATTATCAATTTTTATTACCTGTTTTGTTTGGTCTTCTTGATTTCTCTCTTCTTCTGTGTGACCAATGTTTTCAGGTGGTCTTCCTCTGTGATATCTGATTTTTATTAGTTTTGAAGGAACCAATAATTTATCTTCTCCTGTATGAACATATGAAAAACCTCTTCCCAGTGTGTAACACATTCCCTACTGTCCATTGTGAAGTTAGGATATCTTTGAAATATATAGGCTGAAATAATTCAGCAGTTTTATTTTCTATAACCCAGTATTTTTTGCAGCTGTTGTTTGTTGTTCATTAACATTTAAGAAATTTAAGGTCAATAAAGCATTCTGTAATCAGTCTCTGGGGGGGTGTTAATAACCTTCTCTGTTAGTTAAGCATGTCCCTTAAAGTATGATTAAATTTTTCAATGACTGCTTGACCAGCAGAATTGTGAGGCATACCTGTTACAGGATTTATCTTATAATATGTAAGAAAATCTTTCCATTTTATTAGAGAAATATGCTGTAGCATTATCAGCCTTAATTTGTATAGGAATAATCATAACTTGCATCAATTCTAATAAATGCATAATAACTGAATCAGCCTTCTAAGAACTTATGGCTTTTGTTCATTGGAACCCTGAATATTTGTCTATAGTATGGTGCACATATTTCAGTTTACCAAACTCTATAAAATAAAACACATGATTTGCCAAATTTCATTTGTTTGGTTACCATTAGAGTTACTTCCTGCAGGTAGTGGAGTTTAGTTATATAAATAACAAATGGAACATTTTCACACAATTTCTTTGGCTTGTTGCCAAGTGATAGAAAACTCTCTTTTAAACCTTTGCTGTTAACATGGTCTTTTTAAAATGAAATTCTGAGGCCTCTAACACGTTTCCTGTCAATAGTTGATCAATTTCATCATTGCCTTGTGCTAGAGGGCCTAGTGGACCCATATCAGACCTGATCTATGTTATATACAATGGATTATTTATGTTTCTGATTACTCCTTGTAATTGAAGAAACAGTGAAGTTAAGTCCAAATTATCCTGAATTAGATCAGAAGTTTCTATATGTAGAACAACACTTTCTGCATATTGAGAGTCAATGACTATATTAAGAGATTCTTGAAAACTTGATAACACCAACATAATTGCATATAATTCTGATTTTTGAACTGAATCATAAGGACTCTCCACCACTTTACTCAGATTTTCTGACTTACAACCTGTCCTTTTAGATTTATTGGCATCCGTATAAAATGTGGGCACTCCAAAAATTGGAGTTCCTTTTTATTATATGAGGAAAATCCAATTGTTTTTTTATAAACTGAAGTGACTTGATTTTTTGGTATCTGTTGCTAATTTCTCCCAAAAACTCACAACAAGCTCTTTGTCAATATCCATTCTCTGCCCATAATGATACAATCTCAGCATTGGTAAAGGGCACCACAATTTCAGCTGGATCTATTCTAGCCAACTGATGAAGTCTCGTTTTTCATTTTAGGACCAATTCAGGAACTTTTTATATAGGATTTTAATTTTTTATTTTGTTTGTGTGCCAAAAATATCCATTCTAAGACACAGTCCACCTTCTGCATTAGAATTCCCATTGGAGAATGAGTGGAAAGCAAGATAACCAAAATACAGGCCCTCTTTGGATCAATATGGTCTACATATGCATCTTGTAATTTCCTTTCTGCCTGAGCCAATTCATTTTCATCTTCAGTTGATAACATTCTTGGACTTTTAAAGTCCTTGTCATCCTGTAAGTTTTGAAATAAGTTATTTAGCTCTTAAGTAGCTAAACCAAATGTAGGTTATAGCCAGTTAATATCTCACAGCAATTTTTGAAAATCATTGAGAGTTTTAATTGGGTTCTTCTAATTTATACTTTTTGTGGTCGAGTTTTCTGTAGACCCATTTTGTATCCTAGGTAATTAATAGAGTCTCCTTTTTGTACTTTTTCAGGCACAATCTCTAAACCCCAACAAGGCAAAGTTCTATTTATTTCATCAAAAATATTTTCTAATGTTTTTCTATCTGAATCAGACAATAAGATATCATCCATATAGTGGTAAATTATGGATTGAGGAAACTGCTTATGGATTATCTCAAACAGCTGTTGTACAAAATATTGGCATAAAATAGGACTTTTCAACATCCTTTGTGGTAAGAACGTCTAGTGATATCTCTTTATTGGACAGCTTCTATTCAAAGTGGGTCCTGAGAAAGCAAATCATGTTCATGTAAAGAAATTGTGAAAAAGCAATCCTTTAAATCAATCACTATAACAGGCCATTCTTTAGGTAACAAGGAAGGCAATGGGATTCCAGATTGTAACGGCCCCATTGGCTGAATAATTTTGTTAATGGCTCTGAGATCTGTTAACATCCTCCATTGGCCAGATTTCTTTTTGATGACAAATACCAGAGAATTCCAAGGGCTGTTGGACTCCTCTATATGTTGAGCCTCTAGCTCTTCCAGGACTAACTGTTCTAGTGCCAGTAATTTTTCTTTACTCATAGACCATTGTTCAATCCAAATAGGTTGGTCAGTCAACCACCTTGGTAAGGTTTGTGGGGTTTTACTAGCAGTGGCTTCCCAACATGAAGTTTAAAAGACAGCCACTGTATTTTGTTTATGGACAGTATGGGCAGCCTATAACTGTTTTTGATGGCATTTAAAAATAATTTTAACTTGTTTATCAGAGTATCACCTGTTTTGCTTCTGAAATTGTGGGTTGTTAATCTGGGTCTCCCATTGTTGTAACAGATCTCTTCTCCATAAGTTTATGGCTATCTCAGCCACATATGGTCTTAGTTTTCTTATTTGACCTTCAGTTCCTGTACATTTAAGCCATCTAACACTTTGTTTCCCTTTAAATAAAGTTCCAACTCTTTGGAATTGAATATCTACCTCAGGTCTAGCACTTCCACAGGGTGCCATTCAGCCTCATGGTAATCCTGTGGGTGATCATCTTCTGCTGGTCTCTGTTGTACACTGACTAAATAAGCTAACATTTGTTTTCTAACCACCTTTGTTTGGCTTTCTTTATTATTATCTTTTGCCTCTGCCTGAGCATTTTCTTTACTTAGTATTCTAAACTCTTCTTTTAAGGTTGGTACCCATATTTCACACCTATCTCTCTGTTGTTTGTTTTGTTCAATAATCTCTTGAATGTCTTGTTTTATGCCTTGCTCCTAACTTTTATTTTTTTTATATTGTTCTAGTTGTTCTTGTGTTTTCCAGTATCTTTTCTAAATCCTCTGCCCTTTTTTTTCTTGTTGTTTATCATGTTCTGTATGTAAGTTTTTGTATCTCTTGTTTTATGTCCTGTTTTCAACCTTCATTTTTTCTTTATATTGTTTTACTTGTTTTTTCTATTGTTCCAGTATCTTTTCTAAAGCCTTTGCCTTTGAGAACACATAAAAGGCTAAATCAATTATTAAAGTTAAATTGAGGAATATGAATGTAACCATAGTCATAATTTCTAAACTTTCCTTTATTTATGTCTTAAAAACATAGAAGAGATTATCAGCCAAGCTCTGAGAAGTCTGTTTTAATGTTTCTCTCATCCTGTTAGAATGTAGTGGCAGCCAGATTTTTTCAGTCTCAGTTCTGCCCAAAGTAGGCTGTCTTTTGTTCTGAGGCTTGTTTAAGAGTCTCTTTTAAAGAGCCAGTAATTTATCTGGGAGGTTTTAGGTTTAAAGTTTGGGTTTCATCGCTGGGAGCTCATTCCTCTCACCCACCCAATTATATTAAAGTAAGATTTAAAGGGTGTGGATACTTAGATGAGTTAGGTGCAATTTGTTGTTGGTTACTAATATTTAATATTGATAAATCTTTTAGTTAAGCAGTGGTTATTCCTAAACAGCAGTATAACGAAATCACCACAGAAATACTAGGATTTCTTTAATTAACCTAGAGCACAATGCTGGCCAACAGTTACTCCATCCTAATCCTCTAAGTCCACAGAGTTTCCTACCATTCAGATTCACCCATCATATGGCTTTTAGTGATATCTTAGTTCCAGTTCATTTCTACATGTGGTGCCAAGACCTCTCTTGCAGATTCTCCTCCTCTCCTCTCCTGTCTCCTTCCTCTTCCTCCCACTCTGGACCAGAATGTTTCACCCTATCCTCTCCATTACTCAGTATTGGGGCTGGTTGTTTTAATTGACAATATAGAGAACAAATGGTGGCATGTTTATGCAAACTTGAGACAGGTGATGCTTAGAAAAAGCATCACAATGCAATATCTGCATTGAAACCAGGCAGTGGAATAGAGAAATCAGCATTTGAATGAACAAGGGTAAATTGTATACATCCAAAAAAAAGAACATTATATCAATATAATCCCTTGTATCATATTAGAATGGCATGGTCTAACACTAGACCTCAATAGTAACAAAAAAAGAGTAAACAGCCTGTATATGCATGGAACCTGAATTCTACTCAATGACAGCTGGATTATGGCAGAAATAAACTAATTAGACTTTCTAGAATTTAACAAAAATGAAGGCATAACTTCCCCAAACTAATGAGACATATGAAAGTAATTCTAAGAGGAAAGTTCATAGAAGTAAGTGCCTTCATAAAGAAATCTGAGGCATCTCAAATAAATATAACAACACATGTGAAAGACCTAGTCAAAAGGAAGCAGACATATGCAAGAGGAGTAGAAATAATCAAACTTAGGGCAGAAATCAATAAATTAGAAACAAAAAAAAAAATTTCAAAGAATAAACAAAAGCAAGAGCTGGTTCTTGGAGAAAATGACAAAGATAGACAAATCTTTAGCCTAACTAAAACACAGGGAGATACTATACAAATCAGCAAAATCAGAAAATAAAAGGGGATATAATTACAGACAGTGTGGAAATTCAAAGCATCTTTAGGTTTTATGTTAAAAGTCTATATGCCACAAAATTTGAAAATCTAAATGAAATGGGATATTTTCTTGATAGATTCCACTAATCAAAGTTGAATCTGGATCAGGTAACTAAATGAATAGACCTATATGCCCTAATGAAATAGAAGTAGTCATCAAAAGTCTCCCTGCCAAAAAAATCCCAGAGCCTCATGGCTTCACTGCAGGATTATACCAGACCTTCAAAAAAAAGGTAACACCAAAACTCTTCAAATAATTTCACAAACAGAAAAAGAAGGAACATTACCAAACTCATTCTATGAGGCCACATTCACCTTGATACCTAAACCTCACAAAAGCTAACTAAAAGGCAGGGATATACTAAGAAAGATAATTTCAGACCATTCTCTCTTATGAATATTGAAACAAAAATACTCAATAAAACACTCACAAAATGAATCCAAGAAAACATAAAATATCTCATCTACCATGGCCAAGTAGACTTCATCCTAGGCATGCAGGGGAAGTACAATATACAGAAATCCATCAGTGTAATCCACCACATAAACAAACTGAAAGAAAAACCACATGGTCATTTCAATAGATGCTGAAAAGCATTTAATAAAATCCAAGCTCCATTAATGTTTAAAGTCTTATAGATTTCAGAGATAAAAGGCGCATGCAGTAAAGATAATATAAAACAAGCCTATAGCAAACATCAAACTAAATGGAAAGCAATTTAAATCATTCCCACTGAAATCAGAGACAAGTCAAGTTTGGTCACTCTCTCCTTTCTCTTCAACATAGCACTGGAAGTTCTAGCTAGATCAATAAAACAACTAAAGGAAATCAAGGGGATACAAAGCAGAAAGGAAGAAGTCAAAGTATCACTATTCACAGATGATATGATAGTATACATGAGTGAACCTAAAAATTCTACCAGAGAACTACTACAGCTGATAAACACCTTCAGCAAAGTGGCTGGATACAAAGTTACTAAAAATATCTGAAGCCCTCTTGTATACAAAAGACAAGAGGGCTGAGAAAGAAATTAGGAAATAAACAACAACCTTGAAATAGCCAAAAATAACATAAAGTGCACTGGTGTGACTAACCAAGCAAGTGAAAAATCTGTATAAAAAAATCTTCAAGTCTTTGAAGAAAGAAATTGAAGAAGATATCATAGGATGGAATGATCTCCCATACTCATGGATCAGTAGGAAAAAAAACAGCAAAATGGCCATCCTACCAAAAGAAATGTAGAGATTCAATGCAATTCCCATCAAAATACCAACACAGTTCTTTACAGACCTTGAAAGAACAATTCTCACCATCACATAAAAACACACACACAAAAAGCCAGAATAGTTAAAAATAATCAAAAAAAACACAAAAAAAAAAAAAAGCTTCTGGAGATATCTCCATCTTGGATCTCAAGCTGTACTACAGAGAAACAGTAAAAACGGTGTTGTATTGTCATAGAAACATACTGGTGGATCAGTGGAATTGAATCAAAGACCCAGAAATAAATCCACACACCTACAACACCTGATTTTTGACAAAGAAGCCAAAATCATTCAATGGAAAAAAGAACATCTTCAACCAATGGTGCTTGCCTAACTGGATGTCCACATACAGAAAGATACAAATAGGTCCATACTTATCACCCTGCATAAAATAAAGTTCTTGTGGATCAAATACCGCAACATAAAATTAACACTCTTAATCTGTTATTTAAAAAAGTGAGGAAGAGGCTTGAACACATTGGCACAGGAGACAACTTCCTGAACAGAACACCAGCAGCACAGGCTCTAAGATCAACAATCAATAAATGGGATCTCATAAAACTAAAAAGTTTCTCTAAAGCAAAGGACACTGTCAGCAGAACAAAATGATGGCTTAGCTTACAGACTGGGAAAGGATCTTCACCATCTCTACATCTGACAGAAGGCTAATATCCAGAATATATAAATAACCCAACAAATCAAAAAATCCAATTTAAAATAGGGTTCAGAGCTAAACAGAAATTCTCAACAGAGGAATATTGAATGGTGTAGAAACACTTAAAAATGCTCAATGTCCTTAAAAATCTGAGAAATGAAAATCAAAATGACTCTGAGATTCCACCTCACACCCATCAGAACGGCTAAGATCAAAAACTCAAGGGACAACACATGCTGGAGAAGATGTGCAGAAAGGACAACTCTGCTACATTGCTGGTAGAATGTAAACTTGTACAACCACTTTGGAAATCAGTCTGGCACTTTCTCAGAAAACTGGGAATACTGCTACCCCAAGACCCAGCTAAACACCTCCTAGACGTATATCAGAAAGATGCTCAACCATACAACAAGGACTTTTGCTCAACTGTGACAATAACAGCTTTCTCATAATAGCCAGAATCTGGCATCAAACTAGATGTCCCTCAATGGGGGAATGGATACAGACATTGTGGTACATTTACACAAGGAAATACTACTTAGGTATTAAAAACAAGAAAATCATGAAATTTGCAGACAAATGGATGGAACTAAAAAAGATCACCCTGAGTGATGTATCCCAAGGACCATGTATGGATATAACCTAGAACCTCTGCTCAGATGTAGCCTGTGGTAGCTCAGTAACCAATTGGTTTCCCAAAGTGAGGGGAACAAGGACTATTTCTAACAGGAACTCAATGACTGGCTCTTTGGCCTCCCTACCCCCCAAGGGAGGAGCAGTCCTGTTAGGCCACAGAAGAGGGCTTTGCAGCCAGTCCTTAAGATACCTGATAAAATAGGATCAGATGAATGGGGAGGAGGTCCCCCCATCAGTGGACTTGGAAAGGGGCACGGTGGATATGAGGGAGGGAAGAAGGGACTGGGAGGGAATGAGCGATTGGGACACGGCTGGGATACAGAGTTAATAAAATGTAACTGATAAGAAAAAATAAAATTAAAAAAACAAGTGGATATTACCCATACAATATAGATTGGACATACTAAAATCTACAGACTTTAAAAAGCTAAAGTACAAGGAGAAACATAGGGAAGATGCTTAATTCTCATTCAGAAAAGAAAACAGGATAGATGCCAGAAACCATAGAAGAGAGAACAGGATAGCAGCCTTCCATGGATGAACACTAAGTGACTCCAATCAAGAGGTGATTGAAGCAGATGCAGAGACCCACCGCAAAATTTTGTATAGAGCACAAAAATACAATATTATTGGAAATGTTTCTTCATGGACTGAACATGGAGTGACTTGTAGGAGTTGAGATGTTGATTTACTTTCTCCCCACAGATCAGCAGAAATGTATCCCTTGCTGAACTCAAGGGTACCCAAACCTTGAGAGAAACCACTGCCTGCCCATGGCAGTGACCTTCCTGTCATTTGAGGATCCTCTGTGCTTGGCCCTGGCCTGCATGGCTCTGTGCTTATCTGTCAGCACAACAATAGTTTTGGGGATCTTTCTCAAGCACCATGACTCACCCATCATTAAGTTCAATAACTGGACTATAATAAAATACATTAGTGTCTTCAAATGAAATAATTTACTTCTACTTTTAGTAAGTTTATATAAAATGCATATCTAACCATAACTATAAGAGCCCTTCATTTAAGCAATGTTATATAGTTACACTCTATTTCAGAATAGAAACTACTTCTGAAAACATATTTTAGTAAGTTGTCTATGTTACTTTTTAATTTGTGGACAATATAAGTATTCAAATTTTAATTACAAAATAGTAATTTAGATAAATAATACAGGTATTATATATTTTTCCCTTAGTATTTTATTTTTCTGGAGGAAGCAGTAATTAGGTTGACAGTTGACATCTTCTGTTGGACAGGCAAAAACTTGGATCTCTGGCAAAGGGAGCTTGCAAAATTGTACATTCACAGTGAAAATAAGTGTGCAGAATTCTCAAAATGATAAAAATAAATCTGCCATATGGACAACTTATAACTTTCCTTGACATATGCACAATGGACTCAACATACTCCTTCAAAAATATTTTCTCAACCATACTCATTGCTATTCTGTTAACAATAGGTACAAAATGGGAACACCTAAATATCCTTCAGCTGATACAGATAATTGAAATGGTATGCACATAAGCAGATAGAAATATAAATGGCTATATTGATTTAGGTAAGTCAGATCCAGAAAACAGATATCACATATCCTATCTACTCTGAAGCATGTAGCTCTAGATCTTCAGTTGTGAGTATTCACCCTACTGTGAAAGAAAAGATTGTCATGACAGATTGGGGACCAGCCCCAGCAGTTGATAGTTTCCAGAGAAGAGGGAAGGATAAGGTGGGGCAGAAATGACTCGGACATGGTTGCCCAAAGAAACTTAAAGTCTTGGCTGACTGGCAGAGTACTTCTTTATTTATACAGAGTTTAATAATAAAAGATAGATTCATATTGTTTTAAAACATAGATGATATCCTTCTTGTCCCCAGACAGGAGTTTTAACTGTCTCTTGGTCATAAATTTAGTCATCACTGATAAACCTTATTGTTCACTATCATTTTTCTTCATCAATCCCATAACCTGACATTTTTGAGACTCTGGAGGCATATTTGCCACAGCCTGAAAGCCCATTCTCAGGTTGGAAGAATTCTCAGATTCAATGGCAATAGAGAGAAAATATTCAAGCCAGCTTGGGCATATTGCTTTGTCCCAAGAAGTATATTATCATATTTTAATGGACAGCCTCAAGAAAAACAATTTAGGCCAAAGCAGCAACAGTTATTATTAAATTCCTGGCATAATGCATTGTCTATACATCATATCTTTGTAGAATTTACTTATGTGCTAAATCTAAGTATTCTTTCATTATTTTGATCATACAACACCACAGTGATACTCAGAAAGCTGATATTTCTAGGAAAAGGAGGTCATAATTGTTCACTTTTAAAATCATTTTTACAAAACATTCTTTGTCCATCATTATAGACCCTTGTGTAAGGTGAAGATGTCTCCAGCCATTCATTTACAGCTCTGTCTAGTCATTGAGGGGCATACCATATGTAGCTCCTAATCTTATATGCCAATTAATTACCTGAGGATATAGCAATACGAGGTATTTAATCTCAAATGCTATCAACTCTCCTAGCACTACAAACTTTGGTTGCCTTTTTAAGAGTATGTTGTTCTGATTATTTTCTTCTTGAGGAAGCACAGGGGTCGATTTTGCAAGACTATCTTGGAGCTGAAGTCTCATAAGGAATTCTCTGCCATTTTTATGTGAATTACAACTTCCACAAGGAAGACATTCATGTAGGACAAGAAAATTAATATTTCTGAGAGAGGCAGTATGCTCAGAATTTTTCTGGGGAAGCTTAGAAGCAGTACCACAGAGTGAAGGCATAAATGATTCATTGAAGTATTTCCCATTGCTCCAATGTCACCAGGTCTTACATGTACTGATAGCCCTCTAAGCATGTAGCAAGTAGAGATCAAGACCAAGCCTGAAAGACAGCATGAAAGCTATTGTAACATGCAAATCAGCTATGCTGGATCTTTGTCAAATAGCTGTGCTGACGTCAATACTTTAACTGTATATAAACTTTGGTGAAGTTTTAATCCATTTGGAGGTGACTTCATGTGAAAATAAGAACCTATTTCTATGTTTCTACATATAGACATCTAGTTTGGTCAGCATCATTGTTGAATATTTTATCTGGTTTTACAGTGTGTATTTCTAGCTTTCCAGTGTGTATCTCTATTTTTTCTTATAGTAGTAGTACATTTACATAATCAAATATTACTCAGACATTTAAAAATCAAATCATGAAACATGAAGGTAAATGCACATTTGCAGGTAACTGAGAGTGAGAGAACCTAGACCCCAAAAGAGAAATAGGATATGTATTTGGTTTACATATATATTAGTTGCAAGATGTATGATATGGAAGCAACTGAACATAATACCACAGGGGATACATACAGATTAAGAACTGGAGCTTAGGGGAGGCAGAGATTTCTCCATAGGAAAGGGAAATAAAATACTTGGTACAAGTGGAAGGTGGGCTAAAAAGATAGAATTGAAGGGGATTGGGAAAGGAAGAGGGCAATGAAAAGGTAACATGAAAAAAAGACAGGTAAAATTAAGGGTCATTTGTTTGGTACAGTGGAAACCTAATGCAATAGAAACTTTCTAAAATATATACATGTAAGAAGCCAATATAAATGAAATCACCATATAACAGGAAAGTCCCAACTGGAAATATTTTGTCGCTAAATAAAGCATCCAGTACTGGTAAAAGGTTATATTTTATTGAGGTATTGGCCAAAGTAGTGTGATTGTAATGCCAAAACAATACAGGCTTTTGCCAAGACTATAGGCTGCACTCCACAAATTGAATGAAGTGCCCTCTTGCTGGAGACAACACTTACACTTACATGGAGCATAGATAAATAGAGCTTGTGCCTACATAGAACCTTCACACTTACATTCTAGCAACTTTGATATGGTAAGTACTCTGCAATTACAAGAGGAGAAATATAAACACTAATCCAGCTACCAAACTTTTGAACTTTAACAATGTTCTACCTGTAAGACATATTAGTGCAAGAGTTGTAGGAGTAAATACCAATCTATAGTTGACTTAAGGCCCATTTCACATGATGGAATCCACACTTGACACTGCTTTATTGATCAAGAAAAAGAAATTACACAGACCATGGTTCTGGGGAAAAAGCAAATACTACATTCTACTAAAAGTAATAAAATGACCATTGACACCATTCTGCTATACTCATAGACCAGTATCTTGTTCAGCCATCATCAAAAAAATGTCATCCTGCATCTGATGGAGACAAATGCAGAGACCCATAGAGAAAATAGACAGTCAGTGAGAGACCTCAGAATATGCCCTTCAGGCTCTTAAGTAATTCAGCCAGAAGAGTGTAAGAGCCAGAAAAGAAAGAGGATATCAAAGAACAAATCACCATAAATTAAGAGGACTGAAGAATAGATAAACTGTGAGAGACTGAGGCAGCATACACAAGGCCTTTAGTGTTCTGTCCCTAGCCCTATCTCTAATTGATAAGTGCTTGCAAATGAAAATGTACTTTTCCCCAAGGGACACTCATTTTATCCAAGACACTACTCTTAATTGTATTTTTAAGAGTACATTCCAAAAGGTAGATGGCCAAAAATTTCCCTCACTGGCAAGTTTGGATTCTCATGTCCTAGAATTCTGGCATGCATTTAAAAGGTTTTTTTTTTTAATCATAGTTCTTATTTTAATTTGCTGAATATTTTTTTCTATTTTTAAAGCTACAGGTTCTCTGTGTGTATACTATTGTTTCAAGTTTAATATTTTATGAAAGTCCTACATGTATGATCAAGTCTTCATCATTTCCCAACTTGGACTCTTTTTCTTTTTCTTTTCCTACTCAGATGTGTTTGCTTTTGTCTTTTTGCTATTTTATTTTCTTATTATACATTATAGCCCTCCTTTTTTAATATGAGGGTGAATTTAGACAGGATAGAAGGGGAGATATGAAAGATGCCAGGATTAAAGGAAGGGAAAACTTTAATCCGGATGAATATATAAGTAAAGTGACTATTTTTAAAAGAAAAAAGGAGAAGGAGGAGGATGAAGAGAAAGAAAAAAGAAGGAGGAGTTGGAGAAAGAAAAGAGAAGCAGGAGGAGGAGAAGGATGAGAAGATGATGATGATGATGAAGAAAAAGAAGACTAACAACAACAATTGTGTCAAAAGAAACATTAAATAGCCATGCACAAAAGATACAGAAAATCTGAAAAGTTCAAAAAAGTAATTTATGAATAATAGAAATAGAAAAAGAAGAAAAAAAAACTCACATCAAAATCCTAGAAAATATTTTCAAAAAAAAAAAAAAAAATAGAAGAATGTATCCTTAACCTAATGAAGAAGGGGTAGCCTGTAAAAGTACAAAAAGTATATAGAACAACAATTAAAGTGTACCGAAAAGAAATTGTGATCAGCACACAAAATCAAAACATTAAATGTAAAGAAAAGTATATTAAACAAAGAAGGGATATTAAAAGTTATAAGTTGAAAATACTAAGTTGCATATAATTTTAGGCTGTTTAGAATAACTCCTGATCTCTCAAGAGAGATTCTAAACCTAGAATGGCTGAGACAGATTACATATAATCTTTAAGGGACCCTTATTCGTATATCCAGTAAACTTTCAATATTAAATGATGAATAAAGATATATTGCATAATAAAACCAAATATGAGCAGTATCTCTGTAAAACTTCACTACAGAAGCCAATCAATTGAACACTCCAATCTAAAGTGTTAACCACACCCAAGACAACAAAAAGAATGAATAATCCCAAGCATCAAATCAGGAGGCAAAACCCCACACCATTACTACAAAATAAAGGGAAATAATAAACATTGCTCATTGAAATCTTTCAACTTGGATGTTCAATTCTCCAATAGAAAAACAGGAACTAACAGAATGGACTAGACAAGAAGTCCATTCTTCCACTGCATCTACTGAACACTCTTTATCATCCAGGTTGGACAGCATCTCTGTGTAAAAGGATGAAAGGAGACAGTAGAAGAAAGTGGACCAAAAAAGAAGTTTAGTGGAACTTTATTTTATAAAGTTCACACAAACAAATACTAAAATTCTTGAGTCAATTTAAAAGAGAGTATGTACTGTACACACTGAATGAGGATATGCAACAGATGACTTGGACTGGTCCAGCACACATCTACACTCATGTTTACTGAAGCAAAGCTTACTGTATGCTAAGAGAGAATGGACTTGATTGTCCTGAATCACATGAGTGCAAAATATAATATTATTCAAATTTTATTCATGGAAAACATGTACTTTTGTTTTTTGAGATTTTTAATATAATCACATTATTTCTCAATTCTCTGTCCTCCCTACAAAAAATCTCTCATATATCCCTCTTTTGGTTCTTTCAATTTCAAGTCTTGGGTTGCCAATAACTGCTATTACATGTATCATCATGTGTGTGTGTGTGTGTGTGTATGCAAGAGTGAGAGAGAACATTTAACATTTCAAGAAAGCCAATCATTTTACTTTGAAATTGTGGATCAACTCAAAATGTATCATCAAAAGTTATGACCTGAGCTATACACAGAAATGAAACATTGTCTGACTTAAGTCCTAACTGGGTTATAAGCACTCAGTGCTCTGAAATAAGAACTGAATAGTCAGTATTAGAGCCTGAACATCAGGGTGTAGTGGCATGACTTTTCAAAGAACACATTTCCATGACAAGAGAAATAATATAAAGAAATACTTCGGGGTGCATGCATAAGAGCTATTAATAATAGCTTACATTGTTTACTTGAGAAATATTCCCTGTATATTTTTAAATCTCAATAACCAAAATGTTATAATTACTGTGTAAGAGATATTAATTTATTTATATATTATTTACTCTTCCATCAAATTTCCTTCCATTTTCACCCTCCTGAGTTTTGAGTAATCATTCTTTGCTCTTTTGAAAATTCAAGCCACTTTTTCATAAACTATTTTTACACACTTAACATATCAAAATTTGATTTGTAAAATATTTTACAATATTATAATACTAGGAATATATGACAAACCACTGAATTTTATTAAGGGTATTTATTATATATAGTATTACAGGAAAAAGGAAAATGTGTAGAGATGAAATACTATTCTTTCTAGTTGTTTTTAAGAGACAGTTGCCTGAGTCCAGCCATCTCAGAAAAAAAAAAAAAAGCTCATTTTTTTTTTTTTTATTGATTATTACAATTTATTCACTTTGTTTTCTGGCTGTAAGCCCCTCCTCATCTTCCACCAGTTACAACCTACATCCCTCTTCTACCCTATGCCCTCTCCTAGTCCACTGATAGGGAAAGTCCTCCTTCCCTACTATCTTATCCTGGTCTATCTTATCAAATCTTACCAAGAATGACTGCACTTTCTTCCTCTGTGACCTGGCAAGGCTGCATCTTCCAGAAGTAGGTGATCAAGGAGCCTTTCACTGAATTCATGTCAGAGACAGCCCCTGTCACCCTTAATAGGAACTCACATGGAAACTGAGATACTTATGAGCTACATCTGAGCAGGGATTCTAGGTGTTCTTCATTCATGGTCCTTGGTTGGAACAGGACCCCCAGGCCCATATTTTTGAGCTCAATTGGCCTCCTTGTGGAGGGCCTCTCACATCCAGGTCTTTCTACCTCCTAAATCTTCCATATAAATCCATGCTTCCTGCACAAAATTTGGCTATGAGTTTAACCATTTGCTTCAATACCCTGCTATGTAGATTCTTTCAGAGGCCCTCTGTGGTAGTTTCCTGACCTGTTCCCTATCTTCCCCCATTACCAATGTCTATCCCATTTGCCCTTCTGAATGAGGATTAAGCATCTTCCTTAGGGTTCTTCCTGTTGTTTAGATCCTTTAGGACTCTAGCTTTTAGTATTTTTAATCATATAATATATGGCTAATATCCACATATAAGTGAGTATATACTATGAGTGTATTCTGCTTCTGGATACCTCATTCAGAGTGATCTTTTCTAGTTGCATCCATTTGCCTGCTGATTTCCTTGTTTTTAATTGCTAAATAGTATTGCATTGTATAAATGTGCCACAATTTCTGTGTCTATTCCTCAGTTTGGGGACATCTAAGTTGTTTCCAGATTCTGGCTATTGTCAATAAAGCTGTTATGAGTATAGTTGAGCAAATGTCCTTGTTGTATGGTTGATAATCTTCTGAATATATGCCCATGGTTGGTATAACTGAATATTCTAGTAGCACTATACACAATTTTCTGAGAAAGCACCAGATTGATTTCCAAAGTGGTTGTACAAGTTTATATTCCCACCAGCAATGGAGAAGGGTTCCCTTTTCTCCACATCCAGTCCAGCTTGTGTTGCAGATGATGTGATAGTACATATGAATAACATTAAAAATTCAACCAGGGAACTCCTACAGCTGATAAACAACTTCAGCAAAATGACTGGATACAAAATTAAATTTAAAAATTCTGAAGCCCTCCTGTATACAGAAGACAAATGGGCTCAGAAAGATATTAGGGAAACAAAACTCCTTTACAAAAGCCACAAATAACATAAAGTACCTTGGTGTGACTCTAATCAAGCAAGTTAATGACTTATGAAAAAAAAAAAAAAAAGAACTTCAGGAAGATATCAGAAGATCTCCCATACTCCAGGATTGGAGGATTAACATAGTAAAAATGGCCACTCTACCAAAAGAAATCTAAAGAGTCAATGCAATTCAAATCAAAATACCAGCACAACTCATTACAAACCTTGAAAGAACAATTCTCAGTTTCATATGGAAAAACAAAAACCCAGAATTGATTTAAAAAAATGCTTGTACAATAAAAGATTTTCTGGAGGTATCTTTATCTGAGATCTCAAGTTGTACTATAGTACAACAGTAATAAAAAATGGCATGGTACTGGCACCTGTACTTTAAATATTAAAGGGGTGTGCATCTACTCATTAATCATTTTTATTAAATCATATCAAGAAGCTGAGGGGAAAACAAATATAGGGGAAAACTGCTGTCTCAGTTTTGGTATTTGAGGGGAGATCCAATGCTGCCTTGAGCTCAGCTTTAAAACATCCCTGGATTTACTATTAATAGTGTACTTTTTTTTTTATATTTTAGAGATTTATTTTTTTTTTTTATCACATAGAAAAAATCAATATTTAATGAATTGATTTGTTTGGGAAAGTGTCACATCATTTAATCAACCTTCAAAAAACATCCTGCCAGCCCACTTTACATAGCCTCTGGGCAGCCAACCTCAGTATGCCACGTGGGCTTTTCAGATTAACTTTAAATTGTTCTCATAAGATTTTTTACTTTAAATCAGAGCCATTAGCCATTAGCAAAAACATCTTCCCTGACCTTGTTAAACAATCTATTTTTCCAAATTGTTTCTAAGTATAATGGTCATTGCTAACAATCTACATCTATGGCTCCTTTCAAGGGCACTGGTTAATTCATTAATCTGCTCCAGTAAACATGTGAAAAGAGATCAAGCATTGTTAATTTTAAATGCCAGTGATATTGCCCAGTGATGGGCTAGAAGCCTCCTTAGAGTTTTCATACAACTCATGTTATGAGGAATATGGGCATCATAAGGGCAACGAGCAGAGATATGCTACATAAGAACACAAAGTCCTCAGGAAAATCAGTTCTTGGGATTATGCTTCTCCAAGACAAACTCATCGTGACTATGCTAACAGGAGAGCCACATTCCATGAGTTCTACAGATGTTTTGCTGTTGCTCCTGCATGGCTCTTGACAGGGCCAGGTAGCCAAAATAGTTTGTCTATAGATAGGTAATGGGGGTGACATTAGCTCAGGCCCTGGGAGGAGAATTCAGGGTATTGCATGGGCTGTACTAGCCTGGAGGACCAGATAACATGGAAGGACTGAAGGATTGCTGGGAGAAAATGGCAGGTAGGTTTGATTTGATATGTTTGTTAACTGGGAACCTCTGCCATTAGTTCCAGGTTTGAATCCTACTTCCATGGCAACATAAACTTCAGACAGAGAAGCATGGTCTCCATTGGATAATGATCTTCAAGTGAGCCCACAGGGAAGAAAGGTGACAAAGACAAAGATTATGTTTTTCTTTTCTTTCTATATATCTTTTTTATTCTCTTTGAGGGAGGGCAGTTACCCAAACTAGACTCAAATTTTTTTTTTTTTTTGTTTTGTTTTTCTTACTATATTTTATTTTATTTCATTAATTGTTTTTATTTTTCACAATTTATTCATTGTATATGCTGATTGAAGGTCACTCCCTCAACTCTTACTGGTCCCACCCTCCCTCCATCTTTCCCCATCCCTTTTCCCTAGACCACTCAAAAGGGAGTTCCTCTCCTCTGCCATCCACCTATACATTATCAGAACAGTACTCAGCTATTAAAAACAGAGAAATAAAATTTCTGCTCTTATTTATTTTCCATTGGCCACTGTACTGTACTCAGAAGATTTCATACCATGAGGCTTGCCTGCAACCTTACAGTGAACTAAATAATAAGTATAACTCATTTTAAAGAGTCCCACTCCAAGACACTGTTTGATTGACCATCTCACATCCAGAAACATGTGAAATTTGAAATGCTATGAAGTCTGAAACATTTTATCATAGGCATTACAGAGAATGTGATTCTCTTGCTGCCTGGAGGGCTGTTTCCCACCAGCCCAGGAAGCCATGAGGGGCAGAAGATGAGTAGTATAAAGCTTGGAAAGCCCGCAAGCATAACAGTGGTCAGCCACTCTGGGAACCACCTCAGAAAGTAAGTTCAACTTTAATTCTAAAAAACAGAAAACAGAGGCTTATATTCCTTGGGAGTGCCTGCAATGCTCCAAGCATAGGTGTAGATAATTGTTTAATACTAGGTAATTCAAGGATGCTTGATTTGCATTAAACAGCACATTCCTATTATATGAATAAGAAGAACAAGAACACAGAACCAAATTATCCTATATTTGAAGGGAGGGAGAGTTATCAGGGATCTGTGTCAAAGGCCATCTATCAAATTTGATTGGTGGTGTCAATGTCTAAAGACACTCTCTAGATGAAGTCAGGCAGAGAAAACTCACCCTTGACATGGTTACACATCTAGGCCAGAAGCAGGGTCATACATGGAAAAGAAAGCCTCCTCCCTCACATCTCAAAATTCAGTCTGGGTTGTGATGGTTTTCAATAGAACCCTGGAACAATAGGTATGTGTACACAAAGAAACTTCTACAGGCTGCCACTGTTGTGTTACTCTCAGAGAATTTCCTGGCTGGTGTTAGTTCACCATTCCCTACATATTCATCCACTGGACTAAAAGTTTCTTGTGTAAAGTGAGGCAACTGAAAACAGTAAATGTTGAGAATCAGGATTATCAATAAGTCTTCCCTAAACACCTTATTATATAATACTTTTGCATGTAATTGATATTCACCATTCATTGTATTTTTTTAAAAATAAGTTTATTTACTTTAAATTCCAATAGTAATCCCCCTCCCTTCTCTCCCCAGTACTACCCTCCATTCCTATTGCCCCTATTCCCTTTCCCCTTCCCCTTCAGAAAAGGGAGGTCATTTCCATTGAGCTAGTTTTTCAGTTCTGTTGGATCTCAGTGGACCAAAGAACACAAAGGCCTTTCCATATTGCTTATAGTCACAGAATTCCTCTCCAGTAAGGATACTTTTATGATGATGATGACTCTAGATTTGTGCAAGGCCTCACCATTTTAACACATTCATAAGTTTTCTCCAGTATGAATCCTTTCATGATGATGAAGATTATACAAATGTGGAATGGTTTCACCATGTTAAAAGCACTCACAGGCTTTCTGTCCATTAGGATTTCTTTCATGAGTGTGAAGATGATTCTGAAGTCCAGTTTTTTTTTTTTTTCACATTGGTTACAGTCAGACAGCTTCTTTCCAGTATGTGTTCTTTTATGTATTAGGAGATGTTATGTGCAAAGTCTTTGCCACATAGTTAATTCATATGGTTTCCTCCAGAATGTGTTGTTGTCTTAGGAGATGACTGTTATATGCAAAGGTTTTATCACACTAATTATCCTCACAAGGCTTCTCTCCACTGTGTTTTTTTCATGTTTTTGGAGACTACTCTGCTGTGCAAATGCTTTATCACATTGGGTATATTTATAAGGTTTCTTTCCAGTATGTGTTCTTTTATGTCTTATGAGATGACTGTTTTGTGCAAAGGCTTTACCACACTGGTTACATTCATAAGGTTTCTCTCCAGTGTGTGTTCTTTTATGCCTTAAGAGAGCACTGTTTTGTGAGATGACTGTTTTCATGCAAAGGTTTTTACCACACTGGTTACATTACATTCATTCATGCAGTGTGTTCTTTTTTCTCTTTTTTTACATTCATAAGGTTTCTCTCCAGTGTGTGTTCTTTTATGGCTTATGAGATGACTGTTTTGCAAAGGCTTTACCAAGGGGTTACATTCATAAGGTTTCACAGTGTGTGTTCTTTTATGGCTTACATTCACAAGGTTACATTCATAACTTTTTCTCCAGTGTGTGTTCTTTTATGGCTTATGAGAGAGATGCAAAGGCTTTACCACACTGTTACATTCATAAGGTTTCTCTCCAGTGTGTGTTCTTTTACCTTATGAGATGACTGTTTTGTGCAAAGGCTTTACCACACTGGTTACATTCATAAGGTTTCTCTCCAGTGTGTGTTCTTTTATGGCTTATGAGATGACTGTTTTCTGCAAAGGCTTTACCACACTGGTTACATTCATAAGGTTTCTCTCCAGTATGTGTTCTTTTATGTCTTATGAGATGACTGTTTTTGCAAAGGCTTTTCCACATTGATTACATTTGTAAGACTTCTCTCCAGTGTGTGTTCTTTTATGCCATATGAGAACAGTGGTATAGGGGAAGGATTTACCACATAGAGTGCATTTAAAGGGTTTCTCTCCAGTATGACTGCTTTCATGCCTGCAAAGATAATTGGCACATGTGAAAGATTTACCTACAGTCATTTCATTACACTAATAAATATATTTATCTATATGAATTAATTTTATAATTCAGTCTAATGGTAAAGAAGAATCAAATTTTAAAGTTTTATCACTTTATTTACATTCATGGTATGCCCCTTCATTATGGGTATTTTTGAAGATCCCTGTGATGGTAAGAGCATTTGTTATGTGATTCAAATTTATAGCATCATTTTTCTATAAGAGATTTTTCTCAAATATATGAAGAGTATTGTAAGAATTCAGAGTTTTACCACAGCAATCCCATTCACAAAATTTTTGTACTGTATGAATGACACTTCATTTACAAAGTGACCCAGGACAAGCAGAAGAAGTTCCAAATTCCTAGTATTCATAGGTATTTTTCAGCAGTATGAGTTTGCTGATGAATTCTCAGTGAAGTTGCAAAACCAATTAACAGTAACCATTTATCACATTCAGAAAATCTACTCAAAGTGGGGACTACTACAAAATCAATTGTTCTTGGAGAAAGACAGGTACACTGCTTCTTTCAATATCCCTATGCTCATGTGTCTTAGAAACATTGTGACATATGATATACCAATTTAAATTACAAGAATAATAAAAGATTCTAACATTGAATTAACACAGTTTGTTTTTTTTTGTTCATCATAGACATGTCATATAGGGATTAAGGTTTCTCCACAACAATATTCTTGACTCTCATAAGCTGCTCCTTTCACTAAACTTTACAATGTTACTGCATGAAAATGAGTAACACTGGTTGTACTATGAAATATTTGCTTATTAGAAGGTTTTGGACACATACTGATCACCTATTCAATGTGTATACCTCTTACAATATCTGAGTAGATAGAATGAGACTAAACAGATTGGCAGTTCAACTCAGTAGCTGTAATGTCCATATGATTCAAATGGTATTTTCTGTTACAACATTATTTTATTTTCTTTTATCTTAGGGAGTGCCTTTGAAAACACAAATCAGATACCTGACATTGAAGTACATGGAATTGTGAGATTTTAATGATCATCAGTACACTTAAAGCAGTGCTGTTTTTACACTGTTGCTTTTCTTTAAAACTTCCAGGACACAGCCAGGTGTGCTGGTACATGCCTTTAATCCCAGCACTTGTGGAGGCAGAATCAGGCAGATCTGTGTGATTTTGAGGTCAGGCTGGTCTAACAAGCAAGTCTAAGAAAGCCACAGCTACACAGAAAAAAAAAAAAAAAACTATTTCAAAAACAGAAAATAAAAAAAAGCAAACAAACAACAAAAAAAAAAACACAAACTTCCAGGACACATTAAAATTTTTAAGATTTATATCTGTATCAACATGCACATAAAGTTACCTTTTATTACTTGTAGAACTTTGAAAATGTTCTTCAATATTATGGTCTTCCCAATTGTAGCCTAAAATATAGTACCAGAAAATATATATTATTGGAAATATCATATTATTATTAAGGCAAAACTTAAATCACTATCTTCTGTGACCCTTAGAACCATGCCTGATTTATTCACCTCATTCCTCCTCATTCTCAATTGGAATTACAGAAGAGGATCAATAACAAAGTAAGAGTTGTCTCTTTATTTTTAAAAGTGAAAGAAAATTTGCAGTCTTACCTATAGCAGTGAGGTTTTCACAGGTCTCTAGCATCACATCTTTGTAGAGTTGCTTCTGGAAAGGTTCCAGCAAAGCCCACTCTTCTTGGCTGAATTTCACATGCACATCATCGAAGGTCACTGAATTCTAAAATATACCATACATTTGTACAAAAGAAAGACTGGCAACAATATAAATTTATATTTCATTGGCAATATAATCATATAATTCTAGTGCTTCTTCCATTTATTTTCTGACACAGAAGTGCTAGTGTTAGACAGTTGGGTGCTGTGCATCAGGTGAAGGATGGGAGAAGAAAAAGCCTAAAGGTTAGATTGTAACGGAAACAAAAGGCTTGCTTTGAAAACCTGTGTTAAAGGTTTTGTATTAGTTTGTAAGACATGAATATGAAGTAGCCATTAGTTGGGTTCTTGAGTGATCTAATTGTCTTCAGTTACTTGGGTGAGTAGGTCAGGACACTGTCATGAGACAGGTGGAAGGAAAAAACACAGTCATGATATTTTATCTAGCAACAAATGAGATGTGGCTATCAGGTGACAGTGAACAGATGGGTGGTGTCAGTCAAAAGACAACATGGCACTGGATATCATGTTTTGACCAGGGATCAGAGATGTGGCATACCAGGAGATGAAAATGGGGGCTCATATATTTGTGGAAGAGAAATTGTACTACAGTGAATAGATGGATAAAAATAATGTGGGTGGCAAGCAACAATAATCATAGCTGATAACATCATATTTCTGAGTTCCCAGACAAAAGAAAAGGCATAGAACACATGATTATTCTTTGATCATTGTTTTGTATATTCTCCTTTCTAAATCATGTATAGTCTATAGTTTAAAAATAAAGATTAAAACTTTTCTATTAAAACATAAGTGCTAATGTTATCACTAAGTCATTTTAGAAGAAAACTGAATAATGAAGTTTAACTATGTCATATCTGAACTTTTTTGAATAGGATATAGCTTCTGAATAGTCATGGTAATTAATGTGGACAAAGACAAACAGAGAGAAGAGAGCAAAATAGAAACAGAGACACATAGAGAAATTAATATATGAGCAGTACTAAGTACACATCAGAGAAATTTATGAACAGTTACTAACTACAAAAATTATGGACAAGCTGGATTTATTCTGTTATGCCTTAATTCCATCACTCAGGAGGCAGAGGCAGGTGTATCTTATTGAATTGGATGCCAGCATGATCTATGCAAAGAGTTCCAGGACAGCTAGACCTATATAGTAAGACAGAGCTTCCCCTAAATGTCAATCAAACAAACATAAAACATTGAAAGAACCCAGAGGTCTTTACTGAAGCTTCTACATGAAATTATACATTCACTCCAGTTTTGCATTCCTTTTCCAGAAATCTGCACTGCCCCAGCTTAAACTGTAACTCTAATAACATCTTACTAAAAGGGAATGCATGTTTAAAGAGCTAAAAATAGAAAAATGAAAATATTAGCAATGTCAATGCTGATCATAAATAAGCAACATAAGGTAGAAGAGGTGGTTCGGCAGTGAGGAGCTCTTGCTACTCTTCCAAATAAGTGGGCTCAATTGTCATTGTTTACCTGGAACCCACTACTATCAGTTCATGAGTTCTGAACACATCTTCAGACTATAGTGAAGATCAGGCACACAAGAGGTGCATATTCATGCATACAATCAAAATACTCATATTCAGTAAAAATTAAAAACAGATCCCAGCTGGAAGGGCTGAACACACACTGTATCTGATCAGCAGGGTAGCAGAGACTGCACAATGACCAATAGTTGGAACTGTGGGCCTCCAAACACCATTGACTGTATTTACCAGGTGAGAAGAACCCCAATGATGAGAAAAGCAATTGGGTTCAACCTCAGAGCACTCAGCTAATCCCTTGAAAATTTCCTGGGCTGTTTTAGCAGGAATAAGGTTTTCAAGCAAATAGACCTCAGAAACAAGCAGGAGTAACCATTCTAATATCTAATAAAATAGACTTTCAACAACCATTAATTGAAAGAGATGAGGAAGAAGGTAATCCAAGATGGTGACACCGGGATGACACTGTCTGAGAAGCAGGGTAGCAATCTTAGTACAGTGCCTAAGAGACTGAACTCTGGACACTAAAACAACAGTGATGGTGTTTTCCAGGTCAGAGGAAACACCACAGTGTGGGAATCAGTCGGGTCTACTCTCAGGTCACCCAGCAAGAACCCGGGTTACACAGGCACTGGGTCACTAGACCAGAGCCACATGCCAGCATGTTCTGATCAACTTTCCAGGCTGAACTGTGCACCCTGGGGCACCAGAGACTGTGAGCCCAGTCTCGAGAAAACCCCACAGGGAAGGAAGCAAGCGGGTCTGACCTCAGGTCAACCAGTCTATCCCTGGAAAAGTTCCTGTAGACTTGCGGGTGCACAGCAGCCAGCCCTGAGTAGGGCTCCAGCTGCCAGCTCTGCGCACCTGACTCTCTGTCACAGACAGAACTGTGTGCCCCAGGACACTAGAGGCTGGATTTCCCTGTCAGAAGAAAACCCCACAAAGAGGTAAACAGCAGGTCCCATCTTAGAGCACTCAGATGACCCCCACCACCACTACCACCACCACACACAGGAAAGTTTTCAGGAAAAGTTCTCAGGTTCCTGCCAGTCACCAGCTTGGAGCAACAAATCACAAGCGAGTGCCTATGCACTCTACACGCCCCCCCCGAAACAGTACAGACTGGGTCTTCCTGTAGGGAGAAAACCCAAAGGTGGGGGAAAATATCTGGCCCTACCTCAGGGCCAGAAACTTTTCTAGCTCCAGAAAAGTCTCTGGTTATCCACAGGCTCCAGACTCTAGCCTCCTGCTGAACACATGAAAGTGGTGCTCACCTGCCACTGATTACCACTTGGGTACTGGGGCACAAAGCTCCAAACTTAGACCTACAGAAGGCTGGGTTCCCTGAGATCAACCCCCAGATACTGTTCCAAGGGACAACCAGTTTTCCCTAACTAAACTGACCAAACCATGGGGCACCCAGGTTACAACAGTGCTCTCTAAATTTACAGCAAGAAACCCAGCAGCAGAGCAACTATCTCCAGGACTTCTCTGGGTGAGGGGATAGCCCCCTTTACTAACAAAAGCAACAATTAGTACTCAGGTATGTACGCCTGAGATGAGCTGTGGCAATTCCTGAAAAACATCTGCAATTCAGCAACCATACCTAAAAAATGGAGGAGAGCTCCTGTGGGAAAAATCATCTTCCTGCCAAGGGAATTCGACCAACCACAGGATTCCAGGAAGTACCAGAAACTAACATCCAACACCTAGGATATCCCAATGGGTAGAGGCCAGTGTAAAAGCTCAACCAACAAAAGAAAAAGCAATATGGCGTCTCCAGAACCCAATTATTCAGGAGCAAGCAGCCCTGGATACCCCAGAATAAAGACAATTTCAGGCCAATCTCCCTTATGAACATTGATGAAAAAATACTCAACAAAATACTTTGCAAACCCAATACAAAAACACATCAAAGATATCATCCACTACAACCAAGTAGGCTTCAGGCCAGGTATTCAGGGGTGGTTCAATATGCAAAAATCCATAGATATGATCCACCATATTAACAAATTGAAAGAAAAATAAACAGATGATAATATCCTTAGTTGCTGAAAAAGCATTTGAAAAATCCAGCATCCATTCATGTTTGAAGTATTTGAGAGATCAGAGATACAGGGCACATAGTAAAGGTGATATACAGCAATCCTATAGCCAACATCAAGCTAAACAGAGAGACACTTAAAGCAATCCCACCAAAGTCAGCGACAAGGCGATGCTGCCCCCTCTCTCCATATCTCTTCAACATAGTTCTCGAAGTCCTTACTAGAGTAATAAGACAATTAAAGAAGATCAAGGGAATACAAATGGGAAAGGAAGAAGTCAAAGTATCACTATTTGCAGATGATATGATAGTATACCTGAGTGACCCCAAAAAAATTCTACCAGGGAATGCCTAAAGCTGACAAACACTTTCAGCAATGTGGCTGGATACAAAATCAACTCAAAAAATAAGTAGCCCTCCTGTATACAAAAGACAAAAGTGCTGAAAAAGAAATTAGGTAAAAACACCTTTCACAATAGTCAAAAAGGACATAAAGTATATTGATGTGACCCTAACCAAGCAAGTCAAAGACTTGTATGAAAAAAATTTCAAGTCTCTAAAGAAAGAAATAGAAGAAGATATCAGAAGATGGAAAGATCTCTCATGCTCATGGCTTGGCAGGATTAACATAGTAAAATGGTCCTTTTACCAAATGCAATTTACAGATTTAATGTAATTCCCATTAAATTACCAACACAATTCTTTACAGACCTTGAAAGAAAATTTCCCAACTTCATATGGAATAACAAGAAACCCAGAATTGCTAAAACAATCTTCCATAATAAAAGATCTTCTGGGGGTATCTCCATCCCTGATCTCAAGCTGTACTATTAGAGCAACAGTAATAAGAACTACATGGTACTTCCATAGACACCAACTAGTGGATCAACAGAATTGGATAGAAGTCTCACAAATACACCCAACACACTATGGACTCCTGATTTTTTGACAAAGATGCCAAAACCATACAATGGAAAAAAAAAGATAGCATCTTCAACAAAATGTGCTGGTCTAACTGGATGTCTACATGTAGGAAAATGCAAAAATATCCATATTTATCACTCTGCATAAAACTAAAGTTCAGGTGGATCAAAGACCTCAGGATAAAACCAGACATACTAACTCTGTTAGAAGAAAAAGTGAGGAAGAACCTTGAGGTCATTGGAACAGGAGACAACTTCCTGAACAGAACTTCAACAGTACAGGCTCTAAGAGCAACAATCAATAAATGGGACCTCATGAAACTGAAAAACTTCTATAAGTCAAAGGAAACTGTTGTCAAAACAAAATGACTGCCTGCAGATTGGGAAAGGATCTTCACCAACCCTATATCTGACAGAAGGTTAATATCCAGTATTTATAAAGATTTCAAGAAGTTAAACAGCAACAAATCAAGTAACCCAAATTAAAACATGGGGTACAGAGCTACACAGAGAATTCTCAATAGAGGAATATAGAATGGCAGAGAAACACTTAAAGAAATGTTCAACATTCTTAGTCATCAGGGAAATGCAAATCAAAACCACCCTGAGATTTCACTTTACACCCATCAAAATGACGGAGACAAATAACTCAAGTGACAACTCATGCTGGATAGGATTTGGAGAAAGGGGAACCCTCCTTCATTGCTGGTGGGAATGTAAACTTATACAACCACTTTACAAATCAACCTGACACTTTCTCAGACAATTAGGAATAGTGCTTCCTCAAGATCCAGCTATACCACTCCTAAGCATATATCCAAAAGGCGCTCAAGTATACAACAAGGACATCTGCTCAACTATGTTTATAATAGCTTTATTTGTAATAGCCAGAAGCTGGAAACAGTACAGACGGCCCTCAGTTGAGGAATGGATACAGAAATTGTGGTATATCTATACGATGGAATATTACTCAGCAATGAAAAACAAGGAAAATGTGAAATTTGCAGGTAAATGGTGGGAAGTTGAAAAGATCATCCTGAGTGAGGTACCCCAGAAGCAGAAAGACTCACAGGATATATACTCACTCATAAGTGGATATAGGATATAAAATATAGGATAAAGATACTAACATCTGTACTCCTAAGGAAGTTAATCAGGAAGTTGTATGCTGGCTAAGATGCTCAAACCCCGTGCAAAAAGGCAAAGAGGATGGACATCAGATGACGGAGAATACAAGGACAGGACAGGAGCCTACCAAAGAGGGCCTTTGAAAGGTCCTACCCTGCAGGGTGTCAAGGCAGATGCTAAGACTCATAGCCAAACTTTGGGCAGAGTGCAGGGAATCTTATGGAAGAACTGGGAGATAGTAAACCTGGAGAGGCGCTCCACAAGGACAGTAACAGTTCCAAAAATTATGGGCACAGGGGTCTTTTTTGAAACTGATACACCAGCCAAGGACCACTCATGGAGATGGCCTGAAACCCCTACACAAAAGGTAGCCTATGGAAGTTCAGTATCTATGTGGGCTTCATAGTAATGGGGACAGGGACTGTCTCTGACAGGAACTCATTGGCCTGCTCTTTTATCACCTCACATTGAGGGGGAATCAGCCTTGCCAGGCCACAGCAGAAGACAATGCAGCCACTCGTAATGAGACCTGATAGACTAGGATCAGAGTGAAGGGGAGGAGGACCTCCCTTATCAGTGAACTGGAAAAGGGTCAGGGGTGGGAAAGATGGAAGGTGGGATTGGAAGGGGTGGAAGGAGGGAGGTACAGAGGGGATACCAAGTGAATAAACTGTTATTAATAAAAATTTAAAAGGAACACAATAAAATGTTGAAAGATTTTTTTTAAAAACTATGCTGTTTCACATACTTTTAAACTTTAAAAATATTGCCTGATATTAGTTATAGATCCGAAAAAAAAAATAGATAGATAAATAGATAAATAAATAAATAAAAATGAGGAAGGATACTTCATACTCATCAAAGGAAAATTCCACCAAGATGGCATCTGTATTCTGAGCAACAATGCCCCAAATACAAGGACACCCACATTTGTAAAAGAAACATTAATAAAACTTAAAGAACATATCAATCACCGTACATTAATAGTGGGAGAGGTCAACATGTCACTATCATCAAGGGACAGAGCAATGGAAAAGGACTTAAACTGAGAGAAAATGACACAAATGTATGTCATGAATCAAATGAACCTAACAGATATCTAGAGAATTTTTTAACCCAAACAGAAAAGAATCTATCTTCTTTCAGCACCTCATGGACCCTTCTCCAAAACTGAACATACAATAGGTCACAAACCAGTTCTCAACAGATACAATAAGATTGAAATAATATCTTGTATCCTATCAGACCATGATGGACTAAAGATGGACCTCAACAATAACAGAAATAACAAAAAGCCTAACACGTGGGAACTGAACAACTCCTACTCAATGAAATCTAGGTCAGGGAAGAAATAAAGAAAGAACTTCCTACAATTCAATGGAAATGAAGGTACTCATACCCAAACTGCAATGAAAGCAGTCCTAAGAGGAGTTTTAATAGCATTAAAGGCCTTCATAAGCTATTGGAGACATCCCATACAAGCAACTGAATGGCACACTTGAAAGCCCTAGAAAAAAGAAACAGACACACCCAACAGGAGTAGACTACTAGGACTAACCAAACTCAGGGCTGAAATCAATACATTAGAAACAAAGAGAATAATTCAATTAATCAAGAGATAGTTCTTTGAGAAAATCAAATACTTAAACTCTTAGTCAAACTAATAAATGGCAGAAAGACACTATCCAAATCAACAGTCGGAAAGGAAGAGAGAGAGAGATAACAGACACTGAGAAAATCCAAAGAACCATTAGATCTTATGTCAAAAACCTATATGCCACAAAATTTAAAAATCTAAATGAAATACACAATTCTCTTGTTAGATTCCACTTACCAAAGTTGAATCAAAATCAGGTAAAGATATTAAATAGTCTTTTACTGCCTAAGGGAATAGAAGCAGCCATCTAAATACTTGCAACCAAAAAAAGCCAAGAGTGAGATGATTTCAGAGCAGAATTCTACAAGACCGTCAATGAAGTGTCCATATCGATATTCTTCAAATTATTCCACAAAATAAAAATGGACGCAACATGACCAAACTCCTTTGTAAGACCACAGTCACCTTGATAAATCCTGAAAGACCCCCAAAAAGAAAGAGAACTTCAGACCAATCTCTTTTATGAACAATGATGCAAAAATAATCAATAAAATAATCGTAAACCAAATCCAAGAACATATCAAAGATATCATCCACCATTACCAAGTAGGCTTCATCCCAGGCATGCAGGGATAGTTCAGTATAGGGAATCATAATCCGTCATATAAACAACTTGAAAAAAAAAAACAGGATCATTTCCTTAGATGCTGAAAAAACATTTGACAATATCCAACAGTTATTCTTGTTTAAAGTCTTGGAGAGACTGGGGACGGAGGCACAGATCTAAAAATAGTAAAGACAATATACAGCAATCCTATAGCTAACATCAAACTAAATGGAAAGAAAGTTAAATCAATTCCACTGAAATCAGGGACAAGACAAGGCCACACACTCTCTCCAAATCTCTTCAGTACAGTACTCAAAGTCCTATCTAGGGCAATAAGACTACTAAAGGAGATCAAGGGGATACAAATTGATAAGGAAGAAGTCAAAGTATTGCTATTCACATATATAACAGTATATAAAAGTGACCCCAAATATTCTACTGTAGGGAACTCCTACAGTTGAAAAACACTTTATCAAAGTGGTTGGATATAAAGTTAACTCAAAAAAAAATCAGTAGCACTCCTGGATACAAAAGACAAATGGACTGAGAAAGAATTAGGAGAAAAACACCCTTCACAATAGGCAGGAAAAAAAAACCATAATGTATCTTGAGTTATCCTCAACAAGCAAGTGAAAAACCTGCATGAAAAAAAAAAAAAAAAAAAAAAAAAAAAAAAAAAAACCTCTGAAGAAAGAAATTGAAAAAGATACCAGAAAATAGAAATATCTCTCATACTCATGGATCAGTAAGATCAACATAGTAAAATTGCCATCTTACTAAAAACAATCTACAGATTCAATGATATTCCCATCAAAATATCAAAACAATTCAATAAGGAAATTTAAAGAACAATTCTCAGCTTCATATGAAAAATAAAAAGCCAGAATAGCTAAAACAATCCTGTACAATAGGAGATCTTCAGTAGGTATCACCATTCTTCATCTCAAGGTCTATTATAAATCAACAGTAATAAAAACTGCATGGTACTGGAATAAAAACAATCAGTGGATCAATGGAATTGAAGTGAAGACCCATAAATAAACCCACACACCTATGGACATTTGATTTTTGACAAAGAAGCCAAAACCATGCAATGGAAAAAGGACAGCATCTTCAACAAATGGTGCTGGTCTAACCTGAAGTTTACATGTGGAAAAATGAAAATAGATCCATATGTATCACCCTGCACTAAACTGCAGTCAAGTTGTTCAAAGACCTCAACATAAAACCAGATACACTAAATCTGTTAGAAAAAAAAAGTGGAAAAGATCCTCAATCTCACTGGCATAGAAGGTAACTTCTTCAACAGAACACAAAGAACACTTGCTCTAAGATCAAGAATTAATGAATAGGATCTCATGAAACAAAAAGCTTCTATGAAGCAAAGAACTCTGTCAATAGAACAAAATGACCACCTACACCCTGACAAAAGATTTTCATCAACCCTACATACAACTGAAAGAGCTAATAAACAATATATATATATAAAGAACTCAATAAATTAAACTCCGACAATCCAAATAATCCAATTTAAAACTGGGGTACAGAACTATACAAAGATTTCTCCACA
Organism: Meriones psammophilus; assembly: GCA_036365155.1. Lineage (NCBI taxonomy): Eukaryota > Metazoa > Chordata > Mammalia > Rodentia > Muridae > Meriones > Meriones psammophilus. The sequence goes on from JAEOAE010001815.1 coordinate 57,902, forward strand.
GAGGAATATCAAATGGTGGACATTAAATGCTCAAAATATGTACTCATCATGGAAATGCAAATGACATTCCATCTTAAACCCATCATGGCTAAGGACAAAACATGAAGTGACAGCAAGCTAGTGAGAATGTGGAGAAAGAATACTCCTCCATTGCTGGTGGGAGTGCAAACTTATACAACCACTTTAAAAATCAATCTGATGCTTTCTCAGAAAATTGGAAATAGTGTTACTTCAAGACCCAGCTGTACCATTCCTGGGCATATATCAAAAAGATGCTCCACAATTCAACAAAGACATTTGCTCAACTGTGTTGATAGCATCTATATTCATAATAGCCATAACAGGGAAACAAACTGCATGTCTCCCAACCAAACCATTGTTTTACAGAAATCGTGGTACATTTACACAATGGAATGCACCTTGGGTATTAAAAAAAAAAAAGAAACTATAAAATTTTCAGGCAAGTCGATGGAACTAGAAATGATCATCCTAAGTGAGTTATTCCAAAACCAGAAAGACATGCATGGTATTTACTCATTTGTAAGTGGATAAGGGCCATAATATAGGATAAACATACTACAATCCACAGATCTAAAAGAGCTAAATAAAAAGGAAGACCCTATGGAGGATGGTCAATTTTTATTCAAAAGGGAAAATAGAATCGACACCAGAAGTGACTGAGGAGAGGGAACAGGATGAGAGCTTAATCTTTCCTCCAAAAGATTCTACCCAGCAGGGGTTCAAAGCAGATGCTAAGACTCACAGCCAAACTTTGGGTAGAGCACAAAGAATCATAGAAAAGAGTAGGGGGATAGAAAGTAGAAAGACCTAGTCCTGGCAGGACCTCCATAAGAAGACCAACAAGGACAACAAATCTGGGCCCATGGGGACTTGCAGAGATTGATGCACCCACCAAAGGCCATTCATGAAAAGGAACCAGACAACTGCTCAGATGTAGCTGATAGGCATCTTAGTCTCATGTGGGATCCATAGTAAGAAGAGTAGGGGCTGGCTCTGACATGGACTCTGTTGCCTGATCTTTGATCACTTCCCCCTGATAGAGGGGGCATTGCCATAACACAAAGGAAGAAAATGCAGATATTCCTAGTGAGCCTTGATAGGCTGGATTCAGATGGTAGGAGAGGAAGCCTCTCCTTATCTGAGAATTGGAAATGTGATACGGATGAAAGAGGAACAGAGGGGTGAAAACAGAAAGAGACAAGGGAGGGGGTTAAAATTGGGATCTTAAGTGGATAAATTATTTTTAATTTTTATTTATTTATTTATTACAATTTATTCACTTTGTATACCCACTGTAGCCCCCTCCACCATCTCCTCCCAGTCCCACCCACTCTCCTTCTTCTCCCCCTATGCCCTTTCTATATTCTACTGATAGTGGAGGAACTCATCCTCTTCTATCTGACCCTAGCTTATCAGGTCTCATTAAGGATAGCTGCACCATATTCTTCTGTGGCCTCATAAGGCTGCATCCCCCAGGAGGAGGTGTTCAAAGAGCCGAGTTCATGTCAGAGAATAAATTATAGAAAAACAAATTTAAATTAAAACAAATAAGTTTGAATAAAATAAATAGATAAATAAAGTCTTAAAAAAAATACAACAGGTAGAAAGAATGTCACACACCTGCAATTCAAAAAGCTCAGAAAGCTCAGGCACTGTTAGTGTCATGAATGCATGCCACCCTAAGAAATTAAATATACTCTCTGCCAAATTTCAAATGCAAGATGTTGATGAAGATCACCACAATAACCTATGCTTACATATACAAAACAAAACAAAATAAATACCTAAAACCCTATATTCCAGGCTCAGCAGCCAATGATGGTGATGTTGATGCCAGGCACACTGGCCTAGATTTAAGCCCAACACTCGACTGGAGTTAGAGCTGTAAGTTCAAAACTAGCCTGGTCTACATACTGACTTTCAGAACAAGTAGCGCTACACAGAAACTTTTTCTTCAATGTCAAAAACAGAAACATCATTTTCTCTGGGATCTTTTTTGATTCAATCAAATAAGTTCTGACCAAATTCACTAAAGGCTTATTGTTATCCAATGATAAAAATGTAGTCTAACTTCAACGATCCTAAGATTCTGCAATAGCTCATACACTATTCAAATGTCCAAAGTCTCTTCTGACACACAAGGTAATCTCTTGACTGCCACATCTTGTAACATCAGAAACAATTTACATCATTCCAACATAGATGCACAGAATACCCCTCCTCATTCCAATATAGAAGATTGTATAAATAGTGAGGGAAAACTGGACCAAGGAAATAAGATTAGCAAGGAAAACTACAAATCCTGTTGCTGTTTCAAAAGGCTTAGATGGTCCTATACTGGCAATGTCTTGTACATCTCCAAGTTTGGTTACTCCCACTCCCTACAGGCAGCACTCTATAGGAGGTGTCTCATAACTTATGTATCTCGACATATTGTGGTGTCAAGATGCAACTCAGACTTCACCCTCACTGTTTCATGCAGTGAACCTTTACAGTATCTTCACTGGGGATCAGCCTCTGCCAAACAGATGGCTGGCACAGTGCTGAACTGAAACCACAAAGAAAGACTCTATTACTTTAAATTTTGCATCTTTATTGTTTCCAGAACCAGCAGAATATGGGTGAGCCAGTCAAGTTGGATTCTAAATCTGGATGGACAAATTGGGATGGACTGTGCCACAGTTGGACCACATTTGGAGCAGCTTTTATATGAAATTCCTTCCTGGCACTAGGAATCACTTTGCTTACTCCTTCCATTAGTAGAAGAATTAGCCGGAGGGAGTATTACTCTATGGACAACATCTTAGGCTTCAAATCCAGAGCTAGAACCATCTCTTGGATAATCTCCTTGAAAATTTCTGCCTCTCTTTCAGCATGTGACTGCCATCTGAAACTACCTAGTTCTGCTTTTCTCTACAAACCAAAGAATTTACATTTATTTATACTCCACTTGTCTCTTTCTTTGACTCTGGTCCTGAACATCTCACTAATAACCATTCAACAGATTCAATATTCCATCTAAGACATCCAGCCCACTATTTTTAAATTCTGCCTTACTCAATTTCAAGGCATGGACAAAATAAGTATGATTTGCAACTAAAATATCACACAAATAATCTCTAGCTTAATTATCCATGGGGTCTATTGCCCACTTAAATCCTTTGACATACTGTCTGCAATACTCTCATCACTCTACCTTCTAGGTCATACCAGAAAATATAATGAAGCTTTCTATACAACTTTCTAATGCTTTTACCATCTTAAATCTTGATGTTTTGCACATTCCTTAAAAAGAGAACATTCCAAGGTTCTTTCCAGCAACAAAATCATTCTGTGCATATAATTTTTTGTTCTAATTTGCTACTTTGTTACTGTGACTAAATCCCCTAACCAAAAGCGTCTCAGGTCATGAATGGGATTTCTTGTTTAGTTTGGTACTGTCAGATCATAGTCCACTGTTTTGGGAGCTTAGCATAGAAAGTCAAGCTTGAAGAAAATTAAGACAAAAGCCATGGGCATATGTATCCTGGGTTGGTCTCTTGCTTCATCACTGTCTCATGCTCAGGTAGTTATCTTATGCAGCTCAGGCTCACTTGCTTAGGGATATTGCATCTTTCAGTGGAAGAGCCTTCCCACATCAATCATCTGTCAATACAATCTCTCACAGATATAGCAACCAGGTTCTCTGATGAGGGCATGCCCTTAATTGAGGCTCCCTCAGATGACTGTAGGCTTTGAAATGTTGACAAGTGAAGCTAATTAGGACACAGAGACAATATATGAGAAAAATTTAAAAACTCAAACCAATGTGTTAACTCTATCAATCACTTAAGTAGCAAAATTTGAGACATTGATGATTGCAACAATTTGAAAACACAGATACACCAAGAAATAAGCCTTTATGATCAAGAACAGTAAAATTGTTTCTGTAAATCAAGTCTACAAATCAACAAAACTCAAGGAAATATAACATAAATTTTTAAAAGGCAAAAAGAGGTGAGGGTCTATCACTTTCAAGAGAAAGAATACAGTTATAACTAATCAAAACATACAATATACATAGCACCCCTGTCAAAAGGAAATACAATGATATGCCTATAAATATAACACAGTCCTATAAGCAAATACAATAGGATTAGAGTCAAAGAATTCCTTGGCCAGCACTGAACCTGTACATTCTGGTTCTTTCCTTTCCCAAAATAAAAAATGAATTAGGAAATACAGAGGTAAGGTTCACACAGAAAACAGAGATCAAGGAGATAAATTTATGCACTGAATACAAAATAGAAGAAATGGAAGACAGGTGTTTTTATACACTCCTTTAACACCAGAAGTCAGGGATGTAGAAACAGCTGGACTGTTGTGAGTTTGAGGCCAGCCTGGTCTACAAAGTTATTCCAGGACAGCAAAGGCTATAAAAAGCAATCCTGTCTGAAAATAAACAACAACAACAAAACAGAAAAAAAGATGAAATAGATACATGTGTCAAAGAAAATGTTAAATCCAAAAGTTCCCTATCACAAAACATCCAGGAACTCTGAGACAATATGAAAAGAAAAAACATGCTGATAATCAGATTAGCAAAAGGAGGATGAGATCAAGGTTCTGGAAGATATTTTTAACAAAATAATACAAGAAAAATTTCTTAACCTAAATAAGAAAATGTCTATCAAGGCACAAGAAGCATACAAAAATACCAAAGACACTGGACCAGGAAAGAAAGTCCTTTTACCAGAGAAAAATAAAAACGGTAAATATACAGAACAAAGAAAGAATATGAAAAGCTGTAACAGAAAAAAAAAAAAAAATCAAACAGTTCAAACTAACCAATAAAACAGACAAACCAAAAAAAAAACCAAAAAAACCAAAAAAAAACAAACAAAAAAAAAACAAACCATAAAATAAAATAAAATCCAACCAAGAAATAAATAAAGGCAGATCTATTGGAATTAATCCTGTATTATCAGTAAAGATACTAGAAATTGAAGGATATAGACAGTGTTCTTGTGACTCTAAAAAGCTAGAGAAGCCAAGACAAATTACTAACTATGCCCAGAAACTTTCAATCAGCAAATGGAGAAAATAAGATGTTGCATGTTAAGGTCAAATTTAAACAATATGTATCTATAAATACAGCTCCAAACAAGGTGTTAAAACCACCACCACCGCCACCAACAAAATACCAAGATTAACAATCACTGTTCATTGATATCTCTTAATACCACTGACCCAAATTCAACAATAAAAAGACACAGGCTCACAAAATGGGTGATAAAACAGAACCCACCTTTATTCTAAGTACATCAAACACAGCTTCACTTCAAGGTAGACTTTATCTCAAGGTAAAGGGTTGGAAAAAATATTCCAAATAAATGAATTAGAGTATCAAGCTCATATTGCAATTTTAGTATCTAACAAAACAGACTTCAAAAACAACTAATCAAAACATGGCAAAAGATATGACATATTAAAATAAAACATCCAGCAATATAACATATCAATAATTAACATCTATGCCCCAAATATAAGAGCACCCAAGTTATAAAAGAAACCCTTCTGTAGCTTGTAACACATCCTGGCCCTCATAAACTGATAGGGGAAGACTTCAATATATCACTCTCACCAATGGACAGGTCCTCCTGACCAAACTGAACAGAGAAATACTCCAGCTAAATAACATCATAAAAACTAAATATACCGAAATGATGCTTACAGAACATCCACCCAAGCACAAAAGATTGTTCCCTCTTCTCAGCAACTCATATATCATTCTCCAAAATTGATGATATACTTGAACAGTGGAAGTCTCAGAAGATATAAGAAACTTGAAATAACCTCCTGCATCCTATCAGACCACTAAGGTTTAAAATATCACATCACCAATAACAAAAACAATAGAAAGCTTACAAACTAATAGAAATTGAACAACTCTCTACTGAATAAAAAATGGATCAAAACTGAAATAAAGAAAGAAATTAAAGACTTTCTAGAAGTCAATGAAATGAACACACAACATATCAAAAGTCATAGTACACAATGGAAGTGTTGACCAGAAGACAGTTCATACCACTAAGTACGTTCAGAAAAAACAATCAGAAAGATCACTTAGTAGCAACTTAACAGCACACCTAAATACTCTAGAACAAAAAGAAGTAAACATATCCAAAAGGAGTAGACAGTGAGAAACTACTGAACTGTATCTTCACTGGTAAAAACGAATGTTTCCACAGGAAAAGAAAGGGAGATCCTATCAAAATTGATAATGATTAGATTTGAGTAGTAGAGAACTCCTGAATAAGCAGAGGTAACTGTTCATCAGACAGCGTGGTCATTGAGTTCAAACTAACTTAATAAAGACTAAAGTTTTCTTCTTAAATAAAAAAAACATACTTTTGTTGTTTCATATTAAAAACAGTTAAGAGGTTTAAAATGTTTGAAGTAAATTCAAAGGTATAAACTTGTTTGTGTTGGAATAACTTGGAGTGAATATAACATATTTGAGCAGCATGGTGATAGACCATTCATTTAAGCCCAGCAGAGACAAGCAATTCTCTATTAATTAACTAAATTCATTAGTTACAGTGACAGGGTGTTGGTGGTTCATAGCCTTAATCCCAGCATTTGGGAGGCACATACCTTTTACATACCATTTGGGAGGCAGAGGCAGGCACATATGATTTACAGTGATTTTATTTAAAAGCTGCTTGTAAAAGGCAGGCTGAAAATCAAAGTGAATGCCCTTTCTTATCTAGAAATATATACACTTTAAGCTATATTTGTAAACTTTAAGATTTTTTTAACTTTAATTGAGATATTATACTTTTTCTATTTCCAAAAAAACATTTTGCCCTATAAAAGATATAACATGCCTAAAAAGGTATGAAACTCACCCCTGAAATAGGGTTGGGGCAGAGTTTTGATTTAATCTTTTCAGGAGAATAAAATCATCCAAATAAAGAATATGGAGACCGCTGGACACATGAAACTTCTGAAGAAAATGACAGATCACCAAAAGAATATGTCAAAAGAGAAGGAGTAAACTGGTCAACTGGTATCACTCACCTTCATCACGTTCATGTTGTCTCTTCTGCCTTCTACAGACATGAATGCAAATTGTCTTTATCTATTTGCTAAAGAACAATCCAAAATCTCAATCTCATATCAGAAAAGCCACCTGGTAAGAAACAGAGGAAAATAGAAAAATAAGGGGTGATTCTATTGTCATGAATCTCATAATCTTTTGGCATGATGTGACTTCTGTACTTACCACAAACTTCAATAATCAAGAATGTGTACAGTGTTTGTGAAAGAACGAGGAAGTGAGAGAAAAAGCCAAAAACATAAGCCTAAAATATAGTCAAGTTTACATGAAAAGACATAAGGAATCTCTAGCATGAAAAATGTGCACTGGACCAGAGATACCTTTGATTTTCTAATTAATACAAATTAAATAAACACAGATTCCATAACTGTTACAAGACAAACATAAAGTTACACCTAAACTGTTACATTTCTGACCCGCAAGCTGCTACTAAACTCCTTTACATTGCTCTGGAAGTCTTTTGGAAAATGGAGGTGATCATAAAGGTGGGCTGTGGCTTGCAATCCCTCATGTCCCTTTGTGGGTTCAGACACAGCCCAGCCCTTGCCACCACTCACACACAAAAAATGTTGGAGAATAATTTAGCATCTGTTCCCTACTGTATGAATTATGTCACAAAATGTGTAATCTGCCCTATCCACTTATTTAAAACCAGGCACACCTGACACTGACAAAATTTTGCATCTCAGAAAATCCTTTTGGACCCAGGAATTGAATTTCGCTGAATCACACCATTGTGCCCATTGGTAGTTGAAAGGTAAAAAAATAAATAAAAAAAAAGTAAGCAAGTGTTGCTTAATGATGACCACCACCACTTTTTTTTTTAACCAGGTTCAAAACTATTTGTAAAATTTGTTACACAAAACCATGTGTGGAATATAACATGAGACATTTCTAGAAATGAGACTTTCAGTTTTCCAATCTATCTATCCAATGCACAGCAAAAGCAATGCCTGGGTGTGCACACTAGATAGTGATTCTTTAAGCACCACAACTTTCTACTGCCCAAGCCACAGGGTCCCCTCCTCCTTGGACAGTCAACACTCAAGACGGGTCACAGGACAAGTATCTTTGCTGAAGTCACCACATGGAAAACAACAGAACCAGAGCCTGAACCACAGCTCATCTTGGTCAAAGCAGATCAGAGCAGCCTGCTCTTCCTGGCCTGGTGAAAATGGACCCACACTCAACATGACATGGTCTGGTCTCACTCACAGCTCTTTAGAGCTACATCAGAGGACAATCCCAGAACAAACCCAAAAACTACCTCCCACTATTTCTCCTGACTGCTAGGCCTGCCCAGAGTCCCTCATTAGCTTGAACAATACAGCTGAGTCTCAGGACACTAGTAGCTCCTCTACCAGTGGATCAAAGATCAAATGATGCTGATAGCAGAGGCATTCTAGCTTTGCCCTAACCCCTATGGGCACACAGAACTTTAGTGTTGTTATAAAAAATGAAAATCTCAATTATTTGATTTTAAAACCTGATAGCGCAGAGAGGCAGAGAAAGCATCCATCTGACCTTCCTACTTACCTCACCTCCAAGAGGAAAAAGCCCCAAAAGCTCACCAGTTCAGATGGCAACTCAGGGGGGATAGGACAAAGGAACCCAAGGCCAAAGGCTTTCTAGCTCACAACTCAAAAAGCCCAAAAATCTACCAAGCTAAAACTCCTTCCACTTTTACACTCTGTCTTAAATATATATTTCAGCTGAAAGTTCCACTCACTCTTTAATCCCTGTCAGCTGGTTTCTTGCTTTGCCTCTTGACCCAGGGTTAACATTATTTACTCCTGTGCACATAGATCTTTTGAATTAAAGGTATGTTCTAGGGCTGATAGAACCATAACATAATCACCTGTTTACAATAAACAGAAAGTTCTTGGAATTAAGGTTTGTGTTAGGGCTCACCCACACCAAACAAAGCACGGGTTATTACAGTTCACAATCTCAGGGATCACACTGGGATCAAATATCATGCAACATACTCATCTTGAAAATGTTTTAAAATAAAATCTTCCACTTTCCCAGGGCACCTGTTCATCTTCCAAGATACAGGTCATTTATGTTGCACATTCCATTACACGATCAGTGTCCAGTGCAGTCATCTCTACCTCATAGTTGGGAAGTCCTTCAGCCAAACTTCAGTCAAAGCCAAACAGTAACAACCATTAAAGAAACAAATGGCCATGAATTTGAAAGCAAGGAGTAGTTAATGGGAGCTCAATGAAAATGAGAAAGAAAACAAAAAGGATATGGCTGTAACTAGGAATGTTGGAGTAGAAAGTTTTTTATAGATAGATGAGAGAACATAGTCAGACACGGAAATCTGGGACAGTCTAAAGTTGACATGACCCTGAGCTATGTGAGATGAGAGAGAGAGAGGAAAGTGGAGAGCCAGAACAAAGGGCCAGGAGGATAAATGATAAATGAAAAAGACCAGGTAACCAAAACAGTTGGAATACATAGGGAAGGACAGCTCAGAGGAGGGCAGTTCAAGTCCTGGGCTAGAGATCTGTCTTTGACACCCATACCTTGTAACAGGTAAGGACTGAGGATGCTGGGAGAACCTGACAGCCACGTCTGCTTTGATTGTTAAGTAGCCACCTTAACCATTCATCCCAGCATTTGAGATGTAAGAGTAGAGGGAAGGTTGAATCGATTTCATTATAATTTCAAGAATTATTTTTAAAAGTTGAAAATGGCTTTATGGTCCAATATTCTTCAGGGAATTCAATTATGTATTAGAGCACACAAAGTATTACACCTTTTCTCTCAGGTTGTGCATTTTCAAATGGGGAGGGAGGAAACATGCCTGTTAGTCAATACTACAGCATTTTATCAAGAACTTATGTGTTGTTTGAACTCGTGCAACTATAGAAATTTGCTTTCCAGTTCAGCAACTAATCCATATTTTTGATTCCCTTTGTGTATGACTCCCCACAAATGTAAAGTTTTCACTTTTATTGACCATCTAAAATTGATTACCTGACTCATTACCATCTTCCCTCTTCCCCCTCCCTTTCTGTGTTGTGACTACACCAGCTTCCAAGTAGGTCAGTGAACTCAATTCTTAAACAGGTCCCTCTTTATTTGTAATTGCCCACCTCCAAAAAATATCAGAGTGCTCAGTGGACATTCATTCACTGGTCTCTTTTACTTCACACTCACCAGTCAGGCCCCACCTAAAAAGAGCTGAATGACTATATTCTAGGCATTGGGCAGTAGGGGCAGCATTCAGTGTGCAAAGAAAGTCTCAGTTACATAACATGTGAAAGGTTGATCTACAGGAGACATTGCTTTAAAGAAAAACAAATATCAAACCACTGAGAAAAATGAATGAAATTCTTAATGACTGGGGATTATCAGAGAATGTTAACTAATAAGAGACTAGAGCAGTGATGCATCAACAAAATAAAATTTAATAATACCAACAACTGACTTATTTATTTATTTATTTATTTATTTATTTATTTATTTTTTATGTATACAGTGTTCTGCATGTATGTACACTTGCACATCAGAAGAGAGCAACAAATCTCATTATAGATGGTTGTGAGCCACCATGTGGTTGGTGAGAATTGAGCTCATGACCTCTGGAGGAGGAGCCAGTGCTCTTAACATCTTAGTTGAAAAAAAAAAAGGCACATAGGCATACATACTGACTTTGAAAAAGAACAGGCCATTCTGTGCTAGAGGGAAATCCATTAATAAGATACTGTTTGATGTTGCCCCTATGTACAATGTTATCTGCTTAGACCTGTAACCTGACAGACACAGATTTAGCCAATAGCCTGTGTCTCAAATTTGAACTGACAGAACTGTGTCAATGAGAATTGTACATATGGGCATAGTACAGTCTCTTAATTCAAAATTCAACATTCACTGGATCAAGTTACCTGACCTAAACTGTACACCCACCAATCTGGTCTGTTTTCACTCACATTCATAAATTAATAAATACACTTTGGAAAGTTACAAATTAAAAAAACTCACCCTGCCACATTTCTAGATAATCCTGGTGAGCAAACATGTGTATCCAGGGATTCTAATCTCTAACAGGCCTGGTTAGCAAACTACTTATCTGTGGATTGTTTTACAGGAAGTCTTCCCTCAGCTAAATTCTAACTGGGACCACTAGTTTCTCAGCAATAGGAAATACTTTACATCATCATTTCTACTCTTCTATATCACAGCTCAATATTGGAGTGCTCTCTGACACAGGACACACTATTTACAACCCCCACAAAATCCAAATGGATCTTTTATAACTGAGAGAACCTACCTGACACCCCCAAAGGTCACCAGGAACTAGGCTTAAAAGGTCACCAGACTAGTAACTCTACCATAAGGTCATCAGGAATTGGCCATGTTGTAAGATTCCCTACCCAAGGAACAGCCTGAAGATTACCACAAGGATGGGAAGGTATCTCATCTCAAAATGGGGCATTTGTGCTGAGCAGCCTACCAACCTTGTAGTAGAACATTGAATGACACAGAAAATACCTAACATTCCTAAGGCCAAGAGATAGCTTGCTCAATGTTAGTTATGTTAGCTAACCAATCATTTTCTAAAATCTTGCCCTTGCTGAATGCCACCTAATCCTGTAACTGTTAAACTGGAATTTCCTGGTCCTTCCTAAAACCCCAATCAAAACCCTGCCATGCAGCTGCTCAGGGTTCTGCTCTCTGATCCACTGTGTTGGTGATGATGGAGAGACCCAGTTTAAGCCCAAATAAAACTCTTTGCTCTTGCATATGTGGTCCGGCTCCTGGTGATCTTTAGTGACCCTAAGACCTGGCCATAACATATGGGTTCTCATATTGATCCCCAAGTCTCCCAAGCACCCCTGGTACATGGGGCTGAACAACAGCCAGTAAGTGAGCACTTTCTTTCTGTGTTTGTCTGTGTCTGTCTCTGTGTTTCTCTAGTTTCTTTTTTTTTAGACCTTGGGGCAAAATTTGTAATCTGTGTGGTCAGAAAGGTTAGAGCTGATGCTTTGGACAGCTGTGGGCCAGAGGGGTCCAGACCCCACTCAAAGGGGCACATTTGTAAAGGGAATTGAGCACCGAGTTTTCTGTTATCTCTGGACCTCAGAGAGGATGAATGTGCCCCTATCTGTAAAGGGTGGTAGAGTACCCAGTTTTCTGTGATCTCTGGATCTTTGGACAAGGACAATGGAGGTAGCTCCTGCATCAGAGATTCGCTGATATCCTACTTTCATTTTTTTCAACTGCAGGAATGGTGGGACCTGCTGTCTGGCTTTGTGTGTTTTTCCACTGCACAAGCAATGGGATCTAGGTGTTAGTGTCTTGTTTAACTGTTTTGTCTCTTGCTGCCAATTTTTGTCTCTGTGACTGACTGAGGACATGGGACAGAATTCTTCTATCCCCCTACACTTGATTCTTTCCCATTTCAGGGAGGCTTGAGCCATGCTTCACAGGCTCCAGTGAGAGTGGCGAGGAGGTGCCAAGGGATGGGTATAGTATGTGGAGCCCCAGGCTTGGCACCTCTGCCAATGTTCTCTGGTCTCTGGTCTGGCAGAGCTTACCCACTACTCTGGCCTGGGGTCTGGCAGAGCTTAGCCATTGCTCTGGACTCTAATCAGTCAGAGATTAGCTGCTGCTGTGGTCTCTGGTCTGGCAGAGTTTTGCTGGTGCTTTGGCCTTTGGTCTGGTAGAGATCAACAGATATGTTACTGCTCTGTTCTCTGGTCTGACTGAATGCAGTTCACTGTTCCAAACTCTGGTGTAGTTGGTGGATCTTGATTTCGGGGTAGGCCATCACTAATGGAACAGGATAGAGGTCCCATAGAGAGACAGGCCACTGTTTTGAGTTTTGGTATTTTCTTCTTCTTCCATTTTCTTTGCACGCATTGTACCCAGTACATTTTTTCTTATGTTGTTCTTTTGTGGTTTTGTTTGCTTGTGATGGTCTCAGTGGGCTGGTGACCAAACAGCTGTGCTCCATGGTGACTTTGCCTGCCCCGTGCTCCCAGCACTACAAGCTGGGACAGCTCTTGTCACCAGTCGGAACACACATTTCCACATGGTTGGCTGGAAATGCTCAGTTAGAGAGGGATCTGTGTGCAGAAAATTCTGCTGGGCTGTTCCTTGTTGCTTCTTGCTTCCTCTCTGAGGACAGTCAATGGCCTCAGGTTAGCTCTAGCTTGGAACAGTGATCATCAAATATGCTCTTAGCTGAAATGCATTGTGGTTATTACTATTATTATTATTTGCTTATGGACCCCTATAGCCCAGCCTGGCCAGAAACTAAACAGCTATAAGATGACCTTGAATTTCTTATCCTTCTGCTCTACCACTTATCAACTGAGTTACATCTCTAATCCTTCAAAATTCTTCTTTTTGAGCCATAGGTGGTTTCAACTAGAAAGTGGACTGAACCCAAAAGGAGAAGGCTTGTCTCCACTGAGCTCCTAGATCTGTGCCAGTGTACTGGCACTGCGCCAAGATTACCCACCTGAGCACCTTGACACATGACTTATTAGCCTGGCTTTACTTATGAGATTTTCACCTGAGAACCAAGCCAATTCTTTTTTAGGCAAAGTCTCTGACAAGCAACTAGAATTTTGTTAGAAAATCTTAGAAAGCACATGTATGATTGTGGTTTACATGGGTGGGGAACCTCTGTCAATGTGCTCCCCAAATTGCTAAAGAATGTAAGCAGGGCAGGGGAAGGGATACATGAGGAATTCACCATGTCTGGGTATCTATCCCTAACTCTCCCCCCAAAATGAGTTGCTTTACTTAGCCACCAGTGTGAGAAAAATAGCTAGAATGCATTTGGGGTTCAATGTCTAGAAATGAGGCAGCAGGGATCCTTTTGATAATGCTTTTGCAGAATTGCATCCATTCAAGTGCAGTGTTTGTAAATCCACATTGATCAATGAAGGAAGGAAAGGGGAGTGGGGAAGGAAAGGAGAAGGAGGAGAGGGATTGGGAGGAACATGTCCAAAGTCTTCCTGGCAAGAAAACAGAAAGGAAAAAAAAAAAAAAAACAAAAACCTCCGGCTTAATGAAGTTCCACTTTTTGTGTGTGTGCCCAAGAATTCTTAGGTTGTGTTTATGTGTTTATCCCTTCATCATATTTACACACATACATAAGTGTGTGTGTGTGTGTGTGTGTGTGTGTGTGTTTATGTGTATACTATAAAAGCTTGCTGAATAACGGTGTTTCAATGTCTCCTTCACATTTCAACTGAATATTTTGGGGCCCTAAATCTAAACCTAATTTTTATCAATATTTGGAGGTTTTGCTTGTTTTGAATGTGTGGTTTTATTTTCTTAGTTAACAGTGTGTACACAGTCCCTTACACCGGGGTCATCATACTTGGGTCTCTAAAAAAGTATTGAAAAACAATAAATAGTACTAATAATGTTAATGACTAAAATGAAAGTAACTGGGTGGATCATACAATAATCTCAGATGCTCTTCTCAGACAAGACATTTTATGATGATTTTTTTTTCACGAGGCACAAAATGCCTGTTTAAGGTTAGGACTTGTTTACAACAAGTCCTCTTGAAAACAAGGCTCAAGATGCATCCTGAAGTCATAACACCCATGATGTACAGAGAGGACATAATCAGTTTTGCAGATATGGTTTTCTAAGGTCAAGTATGGCAGGATGCAAAGCCCAGGACATTTTTTGAGGATCTGACCTCCATAACACCTAATGAAAAAATAGATTCTTTGCAGAATATGAACATGTACATAAAACCAACTACATATAAAGCAGGCATAGAGTGAATGTCAGGAGAGGGACCAGATTAAAAACTAACACCAAATAAGTAGTACTGGTGCTGTATCTGTAATTTCTACCTTATTTGGAAGGCAGAGACAGGAGGATGGTTAACCTTTTTATTTAAGGTAGAGCATCTAGATAAAGAAAAACAATGCTTTGTTTCTCCTGTTCCTTTTCTTTCTCCTCCTTTTTCTCCTCCTTCTTTACCTCGTATATGTGAAGCAAATGTTATACCTCTGAACTATATTCCTAGCTCCTGTACAAAACAGGTCGACAAAGATAGTCTTTGCATATGATAAAGCCAGATGCTAAACCTCATTAAAGCTTAAAGGGAGTAACTTGTTATGGGATAAATGAAAGAGAGCACAGAGAAGGCAACAGGCATAGAGGAGGTGTGCTAGGAACATCAGTAACAAAACAAGATAAAAATACTTCAAAGAGAAGTATATTACAGATGGCACAATGGTTGGCATTAACAAACAAAATGCTACCTGCTTCCATCCTCTGGGTGGAAATTCTGTATTACTATAAGATTGTGAAGACTTTGTTAAAGGAATTTACTGTTTAAAAGTTTATTTGTCCTTACCCTGATAGTTACTTTTTGTGAATTAGGTACCCAATAGTGTGCTAAGTCTTGAACACACAAAAGTGATTGATGCAAACATCATTCTTTCTCTATAAGCTTACAGTCTTGTGGGGTAATCCACCACAAACAAACCCATAGACCATGCACAGAAATGTATACATCACTATACATTCCACTATGAAATCTAAAGGAAAGCAAGAGGGACCTAAAACCCCAGAAGGGATAAAGAACATACATTTTCAAAGGCTGAGAGGTGAGAACATTTTAGTTCAGTAGGGAAAATGAAAGAAGGTGAATCTGTTTGGAATATACTAGGGAAGAAGAAAGGAATGATAATAATAACAATAATAATAATAAATGATTAAAAAGGAAGCTAGAAGGGCTGAACAGATGACTCAGTGATGAAAGATATCTCCTGTGGGGTTGGAAAGATGGCTCAGCTGCTCTTCCAGGGGTCATGAGTGCAATTCCCAGCAACCACATAGTGGCTCACAACCATCTATAAAGAAATCTGGTGCCCTCTTCTGGCGTTCAAGTATACATGCAGACAGAACATCATATATGTAATAAACAATAAATCTTAATACAAAAAATATCATTCTCTGATTTTTTGGTAGAGTTCCTAGCATGTCCATGATAGTTGACAATCTTCTGTAGTTCCTGTTTCAGAGAATTTGATGCCATATGACCATCTGGGATAATGCACCCATGTGGTACACTTATATATATATACAAGAAAAATACTCTTATCACTCATCTATGCAAAAGATAAAAATACCCCCTCTCAAAAACATGGTCAGTGGATGTGGTGGCTCACAGTGGATATCAGTGAGTTTGAGGTCATCCTGGTCAACAGAGCTAGTCCAGTCCAGGCAAAGCTTCACAGGGAAACCCTTTCTTGATAAGCAAAACAAAACAACAACAAAACAAAAACTTAGCACAGTACTGAGTACCTAATTCACAAACAGTGACTATCTGCAAAAGGACAAATAACATTTTAAACAGTAAATGCTATTAACAAAGTTTTCATAATCTGATAGTAGTACAGAATTCCCACCTAGAGGATGGGAGCACAGAGCACTTTATTTCTTAATGCCAGCCATTATGCCATCTGTAATAAACTTCTCCTAAAATATTTTTTATCTTTTCTCTGTTTCTGCTGTTAGTAGGACAGCCTCTATGTCTGTTGCCTTCTCTGTGTTCTCTTTCATTTATCCCATAACAAGTTACTTTCTTTAAGCTTTAGTGAGTTTTAGCATCTGGCTTTATCATATGCAAAGACTATCTGTATCTGTCTGTTTTGTACAGAAGCTAGAAATATAGCTTGGGGGTAGAACATTTCCTTCACATATATGAGGTAAAGAAAGAAGAGGAAGAGGAAGAGAAAAAAAGGAACAGGAGAAGCAAAGCATTTCTTTTCTTTATGCAGATGCTCTGCCTTAAATACAGGGATTAACAGTCTTCCTGTCTCTGCCTTCCAGATAAGTAGAAATTAGAGGTACAACAACAGTGCTACTTATTTTGGTGTTAGTTTTATGCTGGTCTTTCTCCTGACATTCGCTGTATACATGTTTTATACATAATTGGTTTTATGTACATGTTCATTTTCTGCAAAGAGTCTATGTTTCCATTAGGTTTTATGAGAGGTCAGGTCCTCAGAAAATGTCCTGGGCTTTGCATCCTGCCATACTTATCCGTAGGAGACCATATCCACAAAGTTGATTGTGTCCTCTCTGTACATCATTAGATGTTATGACTTCAGGATGCATCTTGAACCTTGTTTTTAAGACCATGCTGTAAACAAACCCTAAGCTTAACAGGCATTTTGTTCCTCATGAAAAGATTTCATCATAAAATGACCTGTGTGAAAAGATCATCTGAGATCATTGTACAATGCACTCAGTTACTTTCATTTTAGTCACTAACATTATTAGTACTGTTTATTGTTTTTCATTACTTTTCTAGAGACCCAAGTCTGATGATCCTGGTGTAATGGACTGTGGACACACTATTAACTAAGAAAATAAAACAACACATTCAAAACAAGCAAAACCTCCAAATAGTGATAAGAATTGGGTCTAGATTTAGGGCCCAAAAATAATTCAGTTGAAATGTAAGGGAGGCATTGAAACACCATCATTCAGCAAGCTTTTTCATCATATATGTAAATATGATGAAAGGATTTACACATAATCACAAATTAAGAATTCTTGGACACACAAAAGGTGGAAATTCATTAAACAGGATTTTTTTTTCTTTTTGTTTTCTTGCCAGGAAGATTTTGAACATGTTCCTTCCCTCCCTGTCCATTCCCCTACACTCTACTCCACTTCACTTTCCTCCCATTCCTTTCCTTCATTACTCAGTGTGAATTTACAAACATTACAAGTGAATGGATGCAATGCTGCAAAAGCATTGCCAAAAGGACCCCTGCAGCCTCACTTTTAGACCTTGAACTTAAAATACATTCTAGCTATTTTTTTTTCTTGCAGTAGTGATTAAGTAAATCAACTCATTTACTAGGGGGAGGAGTAGATACCCAGACATGGTGAATTCCTCATCTATCCCTCTCCCTACCCTCTACTGCACCCTCCACTTAAGTCCTTTTGCACTTTGAAGAGCACATTGACAGAAGTTCCCTGAGGAGTTTAAGTTAGCATGTGTGACTCCATTTTGAAATAAGGTACCATCTTGACCAGGAGCTGAACCCAGGTACCAGGAAATATCACAGAATGTGCACCTGACAAAGTTAGCTCTCCAAGCAATGGCCTCCAGGAAATATGACAGAATAAATGTTTAGTAAAAAAATAGAGACAATCTACCGGGGTGTTGGGAGCCGCGTGGCCGTCTCGCCGGCAGGAACGCACGCACGCGGCCACAGGAATCCTTCCACAACAAAATCTTTATTAGTCACACGATGGGGAAAGAAGAGAGGAGAGAGGCCGCCCAGCCACCTCTCAGGCACAGGCGGCGTCCCGCGGGCCAAAGCCCTGGGCGGGGAAATGGGGAGGAGGAGAGGGAAGAGGAGAGGAGAGAGAGCCCCCGATGTGGCGCTGTTTATATAATCCCGGGTCGCACCTGAGTGACGTGTGAATACCCTGACTGGCCGCTCAGTTTTACCCCGCCTGATGACTCCAGGCCCAGCGTGTTTGGTGCGCTTGTGATGTGTCAATACCCTGATTGGCTGCTCACTCTCACCCGGTGTGCTTACGCAATCCTTAGCGTGCTTACGCAATCCACGCATGCGCACTAGAGGTTTACAGTTTTGAGGGCGAGAGGTCAGCGCCACCTAGTGGCGTCTGAGTCTCGGCTCTCCACAACGGGGAATTGTGATTATGTAAACGGTCACCCCTCCCTTATGGCTTCTACCCAATTCTGTAACATCAAGGTGTGAACCCCCCTGCTTTCTCTCATGGAAACATGTATCCCCCTGCTTGCTGTTATGGAAACCCACCTGCTTAGAGTCTTTCCCTTTAAAAACCCTGCTCACTCAGGGCTCAAGGTCCCAGTTCTCTATTGCTGTGTCAGTGAGACTTGGGCCCCGAAGTCAGGCACTCTTGTAATAAAGCTCTCTTGCTCTTGCATCAAGTCATCTCCTGGTGGTCTCTGAGGGTCTTGTGTTCCTGGTATTACATCCCCACCTAAGCAAACCACAATCATACATGTGCTTTCTAAGATTTTCTATCAAAATTCTTGTAGTTGCCAGTCTGAGATCTCTCCTAAAAAAGAATTTGCTGGGTTGGAGAGATAGCTCAGAGGTTAAAAAGCAATGACTGCTCTTCCAAAGGTCTTGAGTTCAATCCCAGCAACCACATGGTGGCTCATAACCATCTATAATGAAATCTGGTGCCCTCATCTGGCCTGCTGTCACACATGCAGGCAGAACACTGTATAAATAAAAAATAAAAATAAATAAAAAGAAAAAGAACTGGCTTAGTTCTCAGGTGACAATTTCATAAGTGCAGTCAGGCTAATAAACCATGTGCCAAGGTGCTCAGGTGGGTATTCTTGGCACAGTGCCAGTACACTGGCACAGACCCAGGAGCTCAGTGAAGCCAAGCCTTTTCCTTTCGGGTTCGGTCCACTTCCTTGTTGAAGCCACCTATGGTTCAATACAAGAAGTTTGAGGGATTGGGGGTGTACCTCAGTTGATAAGAGGTGGAGAAGAAGGATCAGAAATTCAAGGTCATCTTATAGCTGTTTAGTTTCAGGCCAGGCTGGGCTACAGGGGACCCTAACCAAATAATAACAATAGTAATAACCATAATACATTTTGGCTATGAGCATATTTGGAAATCATTGTTCCAAGCCAGAGCTAACATCAGGTCATCAACTTTCCTCAGAGAGGATACAAGGAGGCAACAAGGTCCAGCCCAGCAGGATTTTCTACACACAGACCTCTCTCCAACTGAGTCTTTCCAGCCAACAATGTGGAAATGTGTGCTCCCACTGGCAACCAGAGGGGTCCCAGCTGGTACTGCTGGGAGCATGGGGCAGGCAAAGTCACCATGGAGCACAAATGTTTGGTCATGTGCCCACTGAGAACATAACAAGCAAACAAAATCACAAAAGAACAACACAAGAAAAGAATGTACCTGATACAGGGCATGAAAACAAAGAGAATGGAAGAAGAAGAAAATACCAAAACTGAGAACAGTGGCCTGTCTCTCTATGGGCCCTCTATCCTGCTCCATTAGTGGTGGCCTACCCCAAAATCAGTCTCCACCCAACTACACCAGAGTTTGGAATGACAGCCTGCATTCAGCCAGACCAGAGACTGGAGCAGCAGCATACCTGTTGCTCTCTTCCAGATCAGAGACCAGAGCAGCAGCCAAGCTCTGCCAGAGCACTGGCCAAGTTCTGCCAGACCAGAGACCAGAGACCAGTGGCAGAGTTGCCAAGCTTGCAGCTCCGCATACTGCATACATTCCTTGGCACCTCCTTGCCACTGTCACTGTAGCCTGTGGAGCATGGCCCAAGCCTCCCTGAAATGGGAAAGAATCAAGTCTAAGGGGATAGAAGGATTCTGTCCTGTGTCCTTATTCAGTCCCAGTATCAAAAAACAGGCAGCGACAGACAAGACAGTCAAACAAAATGACACAATAGCCAGATCCCACTGCCTATGCAGTAGAAAACACACAGATGCCAGACAACAGATCTCACCACTCCTGCAGTGGAAAAACTGAAAGTTGGGCATCAGCGAATCTGTGCTGCAGGATCTACCTGCCTTGTCCTTATCCAGAGATCACAGAAAACTATGCTCAATTTCCTTTACAGATGCTCCCCTTTGAGGGGGTCAGACCCCCTGTGGTACACAGCTCTCCAGAGCCTTTGTTCCAACCTTTCTGACCATACAAATTTTGCCTCAAGGCCCAAAAACACAAATTAGAGAAACACAGAGACAGACACAGACAAACAGACACAGACAAACAGACATGGACAAAGTGCTCCCTTACCAGCTGGTGCTCACTTCTATGTGCTAGTGGTGCTTGTGGGTCTTGGGGATCAGGTATGAGCCCCCAAATGTTATGCCCATATCTTAGAGTCCCCAAAGATCATTAGGAGCCAGATGATATATGCAAGAGCAAAGAACTTTATTTGGGCTTAAGCTTTGTCTCTCCACCATCACCAACACAGTAAATCAGAGAAGAGAGCCCCAACCAGCTACATGGCAGGGTTTTGATTTGGGTTTGAGGACGTGCCGGGAAGTTCTGGTTTAACAGTTAAGGATTGAGTGACATTCAGCAAGGGCAAGCTTTTCAGAAGGTGACTGGCTAACATAACTAACAATGAGCGAGATATCTATAGGCTTCCAGAATGTCAGGTATTTTCTGTGCCATTGAATGTTCTATTACAAGGTTGCTAGGCTGCTCAGAACAAATTTCCCAACCTGAGATAAGATACATTCCCATTCTTGTGGTTATCCTCAGGCTGTTCCTTGGATAGGTAATCTTCTGACATTCTTTCTGGAATCGGTGAGCCACGGCCTACCTAGTTCCTGGTGACTTTGGTGTGGATTCACTGATCTGGTGACCTTTAGATGACCTTTTTCAGGCCAAGTTTCTGGTAAACTTTTGGGGTGTCAGGTCTGGTTCTCAGTTGTAAGATCCATTTGGAATTTTGAGGTGGTAGTAAATAGTATGTTTTGTAACAGATAGCACTCTAGTATTAAGCTGAGATATAGAAGAGTATGATGTAAAGGATTTACCATTACTGAGAAACTAGTGGCACCAGTTAGAATTTAGCTGAGGGAAGACTACCTGTAAAACACTCCACAGATAAGTAGTATGCTACCAGGCCTGTTAGAGATTAGGATCCTGGAACATACATGTTCCAGGATTATCCAGAAATGTGGCCCCAAACCATAGCAAAGGGGAAACTGATTTAAAACCAGCCACAAGATACATCCTCATATCAAAGAATAGGCTTCTAACAATCTGCTCAAGGGGACATTATAGGGTCACAACCAACATTAAGGCCTGGCATGCCATAAAGATCCAGTTTTCTACTTGAGAAAAGCATAGTTCTGTCCCATAGGTGAGATTACACTGGGTAACAACTCTTTGAAAAGGAAAAACTGTTGTTTTGATGGTTGGCCTGATCAAGCAAGGATTTCCCTGAGACCCTCATGAATGGAGAAAGACACAGATCTCTCCAAACCCAACAACAAGTTTGATAGAGCCAGCCTAGGGCCTTGAGAACTTTCCATAAGGTCCCAATGTGTAGAGAACAACACAGATGTCCTTGTCTAAAGCAAGTATTACTTGTGAGACATGATAATGTTCCAGGGACCAGGGGATTTAGGAAGGCATTGCTTTAGAACCTGGCAATCCAACACTTCCCAGCCGTAGAGCTATAGTTTTCAATCCCAAAGATGTTGTTGGCTTGGTTAGTATTGTTCTTGAGATACCCTGTACTCCCTTCATACAGCATTGTT
Source organism: Meriones psammophilus (assembly GCA_036365155.1). Classification (NCBI taxonomy): domain Eukaryota; kingdom Metazoa; phylum Chordata; class Mammalia; order Rodentia; family Muridae; genus Meriones; species Meriones psammophilus. The sequence goes on from JAEOAE010001815.1 coordinate 80,312, forward strand.
GTATTAGACTCCTCCTGAGTTTATCCCATTGTGTGATAGTTTGTGTTGACTTCATAGAAGTCATTTCATTCTTTTTTCCCATTCTATTTTTCCCCTATAAGTATACAGGATGCTCTTCTTTTTAATAATATTACTTGGCATGAAACATAGCTTGTAAAAGACCTCTGCTGTAGGATATTTGTTCACTGTGAACCCAAAGATTGTGCTATTTACTGAATTTTTTTAATTGTGGTGTGTTTGAGCCATAACAAACACCTTTAATCCAAGAGCTTTCAATTTCAATATTGTAAGCAGAATTAAATGAAGTCAACCATAGGCCAAGATGCAGAGCAAAAAAAAATCCAGCTGACAGGAAGTGAACATAGGATTATTAAGAAAAAAAACATAGAGGGAAAGAAGGGGTTGGTAGGATGGATAGAGAAAGACCGTGGAAGTGGAAGGGAGGAAATTTAGTCATGAAGAGGTTGTTTTAGATGGCCTGTGAAAAAGGGATTCATCCTGAGACCTAGGCGTGAGACTGTCAACTGGGTGATTTGTCTGCCTCTCTGAGCTAGCTGGCTTTCACCGTAGCATTAAGATCCAGAGTCTTCATTGGTAAAATTAAATGATTTGAGATGTTGTAAAAAAAATAACAGACCTCCCACTGCAGCTTTTATCTTTTGACCTACTCTTCCTATCTTTCTCATTCTCTGAGGTATTCCATTTAGGACATTGTCAATAAGGAGTGACCTTCTGTTTTTACTTAAGAAATAATTCTGGGTAAATCTCCCTGCATAAATCATCTCTCTATGTGGCTAGACCACTTAGTCTCCAATCCACATTTAAATTGTTCCAAACATAACCTGGGGTCTGAACCTGAAAGTGACTTAGGATGACAGGATATGTGGAATGTAAAGTCTGTTCTCACCTGGCTCCTTTTGAGCATTATCCAGAGCTGAAAGTATGCTGTCATTAAAGGGAATTTTATTTATTAATCTTTTAATTGTGTGTGCAGTGATTTCTTTCTGGAAAGACATATTAATTCTAGAGCTGCATATTCAGCCTCATAGAAAAATGTTTCTGAGACAAACTATGCTGACTCAGGTCACCTTGATCCCAGTTTGTCTTTCCTCAAGGCATTGAACATATTTGTTCTTCATGAAACTTCCTAAATTCTTTAGTTAAAGGGCTGTACCACATCACAGTTTTAAAATTACTCATATGGATCATTTAATGAACTCTCCATTTCATAACAGGAAAAGGATTTCCATGTGGAGCTTCTGTGTTCAGACCAGAATAGGAGGAACAGTTATTATGTACACTTCAGGGGGAAACAGGATAGGCAATAGTGAAAGACTCCCGCTTGAGCCTTTCTAGATGGGGAGACCCCACTTCCCAAGGAACAGTGAGACCAGATGCTCGGATGTATTCAGTACACGGGTACCCGGGGCGGCAAAGTCTCTCGGAGGACTTGCGCGCCCTCTGGGTGTAAAGCTGGGGTTTTTATAGGGTTTCAGAGCAGAAGCGCAGTTACAGAAGTGAAAAGCATGGTTACAGGGAGCTGATTGGTACATTTAAATGAGACCACAATTTGCGTCAGAGTTTGGCAGGGACACCAAGATACCAGGAACTGGATGGTTGGAACGATCATGATGACCCCCTTAACTTGTGCCACCTGTTGTTTTTCTCAGATCTATCTCAGCTGTAACAGTTCCACAGATGTGGGTGATTAACACAAGCTGTTTCTTAGCTCAACTGGGGCAGCCTGACCGCAGATATCCTGAGGGGGCGGCACAGCTGGGTTTCTCAGTAATTTTCCAGCTCCCCACCTAGCCTACAGTTTCTCAAAACAGTGGTGTATCACAAAATGGCGTTAGCTATGTTTAACTTAGGGTGAGGCGGGGGGTCTTTCAATAGTTAGATAACAGACTAGAATGTTTTGTTGTTGGTGTTATTTTTGGTTTTGTTTATTTGTTTTTGAAACTGGGTATCTCAATGTAGTCCTGGCTATCCTGGACTCACTTTGTAGACCAGGCTGACCTGGAACTCATGGAGTCCACCTACTTCTGTCTCTAAAGTGCTGGGACTAAAGTACACACCCCACTCCTGCTTGATCAGAATAAAGTTTAAGGCAGTAGGCTGGAAGGGGTAGCATTGTAAAGAAGGACTGAATTAAGGCAGGGGAGGTTTTTACTTGTAATTTCCTAATCACGTATTTATTAATTCATAAATGAAAACAGATCACATTGGTGGGTGTACAATTTGGGTCAGGTAGCTTGATCCAGTGAATATTTAATGCCAAATTAAGGGACTGTCCTATGCCCATATGTACAATCCTCATTGACTCTGTTATGTTATGTCAGTTCAAATTTGAGACAAAGGCTATTAGCTAAATCTGTGTCTGTCAGGTTACAGGTCTCAGCAGGTAACATTGTACACAGGAGTAAGGTCAAACAGTATCTTATTAATGGATTTCCCTCTAGCACAGAATGGCCTATTCCTTTTCAAAGTAAGTATGCCTATGTGGTTTTTCAACTCTGAGGTTAAGAGCACTGGCTGCTCTTCCAGAGGTCATGAGTTCAATTCGCAGCAACTACATGGTGGCACACAACCATCTATAATGAGATCTGGTGCCCTCTTCTGGCATGCAGGTGTAGATGCACACAGAACATTGTATACATAATAAATAAATCTTTTTTTTTTAAAGTCAGGTGTTGGAATTATTAAATTTTATTTGTTAATGCATCACTGCTGTAGTCTTTTATTAGTTAATATTCTCTGATAATCCCTAGTCATTAAGAATTTCTTTCCTTTTTCTCTAGTTGTTTGATATTTGTTTTTGTTTAAAGCAATGTCTCCTGCAGAACAGCCTTTCACATGTTATGTAAGTGAGACTTTCTTTGAGCACTGAATGCTGCTCATACTGCCCAGTGGCTAGAATATAGTCCTGCAGCTCTTTTTAGGTGGACCCTGACTGGTGAGTGTAAAGTAAAAGAGACCAGTGAATGAGTGTCGACTGTGCACTCTGATGTTTTTTAGAGGTGGGAAATTACAAATAAAGAATTGAGTTCACTGACGTACTTTGAAGCTGGTGTAGTCACAACACAGAAAGGGAGGTGAAGGAGGGGAGATGGCAATGAGTCAAGTAATCAATTTTAGATGGTCAATAAAAGTGAAAAATATACATTTGGGAGGAGTTATACACAAAGGGAATCAAGAATATGGATTAGTTCCTGAACTTGTTTCTGGAAAGCAAATTTCTATAGTTGCACGAGTTCAAACGACACAGAAGTTCTGGATAAACTGCTGTGGTAGTGAATAACAGGCACATTTCTGCTTCCCCCATTTGAAAAATGCACAACCTGAGAGAAAAGTTGTAATACTTGGTGTGCTCTAATACATATTAGAAGTCCCCAAAGAATATTGGACCATAAAGCCATTTTCTTTTTTACTATTAATTACACTTTATTCATTTTGTATCCCCCATAAGCCCCTCCCTCCTCCCCTCCTAATCCCACCATCCCTCCCCCTTCTTCATGCATGCTCCTCCCCACGTCCACTGATAGGGGAGGTCCTCTTCTCCTTCCTTCTGATCTTAGTCTATCAGATCACATCAGGAGTGGCTACATTGTCATCTTCTGTGGCCTGGTAAGGCTGCTCCCCCCTCAGGGGGAGGTGATCAAAGAGCAGACCAATCACTTTAAGTCAGAGGCAGTCCCTCTTCCCATTACTATGTAACCCACTTGGACACTGAACTATCATGTGCTACATCTGTGCAGGGGTTCTAGGTTATCTCCATGAATAATCCTTGGTTGGAGTATGAGTCTCTCGGAAGTTCCCTGTGTTCAAATTTTCTGGTTCTTTTGCTCTCCTTGTGGAGTTCCTGTCCTCTCCAGATCTTACTATTTCCCACTTCTTACATAAGATTCCATGAAAGGCAAAGAGGTTGGACATCAGAAGAAGAAGAAAACAGGAAACAACCTAGGAACCTGCCACAGAGGGCCTCCAAAAGCCTCTGCCCTGCAGACTATCAGAGCAGATGCTGAGACTTATGGCCAACTGTTGGGCAGAGTACATAAAGCCATTTTCAACTTTTAAAAATAATTTTTGAGATTATAGTGAAATTGTTTTAACCTTTTAATTCCTCTCTACTCTTAAATCTCAAATGCTGGGATGAATGGTTAAGGTGGCTATTTAACAATCAAAGAAGATGTGGCTGTCAGGTTCTCCCAGCATCCCTCAGTCCTTACCTGTTACAAGATATGGGTGTCATACCGAGATCTCTAGCCCAGGAGTTGAGCTGCCATCCTCCCTGCTGTCTTTCCTTATGTATTCTAACTGTTTTGGTTACCTGGTATTTTTATTTATCATTTACCCTCCTGACCTTTTGTTCTGGCTCTCCACTTCCCTCTCTCCTCTCGTCTCACATAGCTCAGGGTCATGTCAACTCTAGACTGTCCCAGATGTTCTCGTGTCTGACTCTGTTCTCCCTTCTATCTGTAATAAACTTTCTATTCCAACATATATAAGAACAGCCGCGGCCTTTTTGTTTTATTTTTCATTTTCATTGAGCCCCTATTAACTACTCCTTGCTTTCAAATTCATGGCCATTTGTTTCTTTAATGGTTGTTACTGTTTGGCTTTGACTGAAGTTTGGCTGAAGGACTTCTGAACTATGAGGTAGAGATGACTGCACTGGACACTAATTCTGTAATGCAATGTGCAACAAAAATGACCTGTATCTTGGAAGATGAGCAGATGCCTTGGGAAAGTGGAAGACTGTATTTTAAAACATTTCCAAGATGAGGGTGTTGCAGGATATTTGATCCCAGTGTGATCCCTTAGATTGTGAACTGTAAAAACCTGAGCTTTGTTTAGTGTGGTTGAGCCCTAACACAAACCTTAATTCCAAGAACTTTCTGTTTATTGTAAACAGGTGATTTTGTTGGTGTTCCGTCAGCCCTAGAACATACCTTTAATTCAAAAGCTCCCTGTACACAGGATTTAATAATGTTAACCCTAGGTCAAGAGGCAAAGCAAGAAACCAGCTGACAGGGATTAAAGAGTAAGTGGAACTTTCAGCTGAAATGTATTTCAGACAGAGTGTAAAGGTGGAAGGAGTTTTAGCATGGTAGCTTTTGGGCTCTTGGAGCTTTGAACTAGAAAGCCTTTCACCTTGGGTTTCTTTGGTCTATCCCTCCTGAGCTGTCATCCGAGCTGGTGAGCTTTTGGGGCTTTTTCCTCTTGGAGGTGAGGTGAGTAGCAGGGTCACATGGGTGCTTTCTTTGCCTCTCTCTGCTAGCAGGTTTTAAAATTGAATAATTGGGATTTTCATTCTTTTATAACAACACTAGGGTTCTGTGTGCCCATAGGGGTTAGGGCAAAGCTGGAATGCCTCTGCTATATGCATTATTTGATCGTTGATCCACTGGTAGAGGAACTACTACTGTCCTGAGACTCAGCTCCGTTGTTCAAGCTAATGAGGGACTCTGGGCAGGCCTAGCAGTCAGGAGCAACAGTGGGAAGTAGTTTATGGGTTTGTTCTGGGATTTTCCTCTGATGTAGCTCTAAAGAGCTGTGAATGAGACCAGAGGCCATGTCATGCTGAGTGTGGGTGCACATTTTCACATTGTCCCCAGGCCAGGAATAGCAGGCTGCTGAGCTATCACAGCGTCATCTGCTTTGAATGAGATGGACTCTGGTTCAGACTGTGGTTCAGGCTATAGTTCTGTTGGTCTCCATGTGGTGATCTCGGCAGAGACCCTTGGTCTCCAACCCTTCCTGAGTGTTGATTGTCAAGAGAAGTGAGGATTTTGTAGCCTGGGCATTAGAAAGTTGTGGTGCTTATAATATAAATATCTAGTGTGCACACACAGATATTGATTTTGCAGTGGACAGATTGGAAAACTGAAGGTCTCATTTCTAGAAATGATGAATGTTGTATTCCACATACAGCTTTGTGTAACAAATTTTACAAATCATTTTGAAACAGGAAGAAAAGAGGTGGTGGTGGTCATCTTTCAGCAATACTTGATTAATTTTTTTAACCTTTCAACTACCACCAGTCACAATGGTGTGATTTGGGGAAATTCAATTCCTGGGTACAAAAGGAATTTCTGAGATGCAGAATTTTGTCAGGGGTGCCTGGTTTTAAATAAGTGGATAGGGCAGATTACACATCTTGTGACATAATTCATGCAGTAGGGAACAGATGCTAAATTATTCTCCAACATTTTTTTGTGTGTGAGTGGTGGCAAGGGCTGGGCTGTGCCTGAACCCACAAGGGGACATGAGGGACTGCAAGCCATAGCTTATCTTTATGATCAACTCCATTTTCTACTTCCAGAGCAAAATGGCTCTCTGGAAAGGAGGTTAGTAGTAGATGGAGGGTCAGAAATATAACAGTTTAGGTGTCACTTTGTGTTTGCTTGTAGCAGTTGTGAAATATGTGTTTATTTAATTTGTATTAATTAGAAAATCAAAGATATCTCTGGTCCAGTGCACATTTTTCATGCTAGAGTTTCTTTAGGTCTTTTCATGTAAACTTGGCTATAATTTTGGCTTATGTTTTTGGCTTATTTTCTCACCTCCTCATTCTTTCACAAACACTGTACACATTCTTGATTATTGAACTTTGTGTTAAGTACAGAAGTCACACCATGCCAGCAGATTATGAGATTTGTGACAATAGAATCATTCCTTATTTTTCTGTTTTCCTCTGTTTCTTACCAGGTGGCTTTTCTGATATGAGATAGAGATTTTAGATTGTTCTTTAGCAATCACATAAATGCAATTTGCACTTATGTCTGTAGAAGGCAGAAGAGACAACATGAAGGTGAGTGATACCATTTGGCCAGTTTATTCCTTTGCTTTTGACATTTTCTTTTGGTGATCTGTCATTTTCTTCAGAAGTTTCATGTGTCCAGTGGTCTCCATATTCTTTAGTTGGATGATTTCCTTCTCCTGAAAAGATTAAATCAAAACCCTGCCCCATCCCTAATTCAGGAGTGAGGGTTGTACCTTTTAGGCATATTATATCTTTTATAGAGCAAAATGGTTTTTGGAAATAGAAAAAGTATAATATCTCAATTAAGTCTAAAAAAATCTTTGAAAGTTCACAAATATACCTTAAAGTGTATTTATTGCTAGATAATAAAAGGCATTCAATTTGATTTTCAGCCTGCCTTTTAAAAGCAGCTTTTATATAAAATCACTGTAAATCCTATGTGCCTGCCACTGCCTCCCAGGCCATATGTAAAAGGCATGTGCCCCCGAAATGCTGGGATTAAGGCTGTGAACCACCAACACCCTGTCATTGTAACTCCTGAATTTAGAAAACTACTAATTAATAGAGAACTGCTTGTCTCTGCTGGGATTAAATGCATGGTCTATCACCATGCTGCTCAAGTATGTTATATTCACTCCAAATTATTCCAACTCAAACAAGTTTATATCTTTCAACTTACTTAAAACATTTTAAACCTCTTACCTGTTTTTAATATGAAACAACAAAAGTATCCTTTTTTATTTAAGAAAAAAAAACTTTAGTCTTTATTAAGTTAGTTTGGACTGAATGACCACACTGTCTGATTAACCATTACCTCTGCTTAGTCAGGAGATCTCTACTATTCAAATCTAATCATTATCAATTTTGATAGGATCCACAATTTTTTTTTCCCTGTGGAAACATTCAGTTTTACCAGTAAAGACACCGTTCAATAGTTTTTCAGTGTCTACTCCTTTTGGTTATGCTTACTTTCTTTGTTCTAGAGTATGTATGTGTGGTGTTAAGTTGCTAGTAAGAGATCTCTCTGATATTTTTTTTCAGAATGTAAAAAATAGTGCTATGGCCTGTCTTCTGGTCAACACTTCCATTGTGTACTGTGAGTTTTGATATGTTGTGTATTCATTTCATTGACTTCTAGAAAGTCTTTAATTTCTTTATATCAGTCTTGATCCATTTTTTTAATTCAGTAGAGAGTTGTTCAATTCCCATGAGTTTGTAAGCTTTCTACTGTTTTTATTATCGATGATGTGCTGCTTTAAACCATAGTGGTCTGATAGGATGCAGGAGGTTATTTCTAGTTTCTTATATCTTTTGATACATCCACTGTTCAAGTATTTCATCAATTTTGGAGAACAGTATATGAGTTTCTGTGAAGAGGGAATAATCTTTTTGTTTGGGTGGAATGTTCTGTAAACATTATTTGGGTATATTTAGTTTTTGATGTTAGTTAGCTGGAATATTTCTCTGTTCAGTTTGGGCTGGAGGACCTGTCTTTTGTGTGAGCGGTGTATTGAAGTCTTCCCCTATCCATTTATCAGGGCTAGGATGTGATGCAAGCTGCAGAAGTGTTTCTTTTATAAATTTGGTGCTCTTATATTTGGGGCATAGATGTTAAGTATTGAAATGTTATCTTGCTGATATCTTTGAATATATATTGTACTTTGTCATCTTTTGATTAGTTTTTGTTTGAAGTCTGTTTTGTTAGATATTAAAATTGCTATACCAGCTTGATACTTCAGTCCATTAATTTGGAATATCTTTTCCAACCCTTTACCTTGAGATACTGTCTATGATTGATGTGAAGCTGTTTTTCTTGTATGTAGAAGAAGGATGGATTCTGTTTTATCATCCATTTTGTGAACCTGTGTCTTCTTATTGGTGAATTTTGGTTAAAGGTATTAAGAGATATCAACAAACAGTGATTGTAAATCCTGGTATTTTGGTAGTGGTGTTGGTTGATTTAGCACCCTGTGTTGGGCTACATTTATAGATACATATGTTTAAATTTGACCTTATCATGAAGCATCTTATTTTCTCCATTTGCTGATTGAAAGTCTCTGGGCATGCTTAATAATTTGTGTTGGCTTCTGTAGTTTATTAAGAGTCAGAAGCACACTGTCTAAGCTCTTCAACTTCCAGCATCTTTACTGAGAATACAAGATTAATTTCATTTATTTATTTATTTATTTATTTATTTATTTCTTGGTTGTTTTTTTGTTTGTCTATTTGATTGATTGGTTAGTGTTTTGTTTTTATTTTTTTCTGTTGAAGCTTTTCCTATTCTTTCCTTGGGCTGTATGTATAGAGTTTTGATTATTCTTTGGTAAGAGGAATTTCTTTTCTGGTCCAGTCTCTTTGGTGTTTTGTATGTTTCTTTTGCCTTGATAGACATTTAGGTTAAGAAAATTTTTTTTTGTATTATTTTGTTGAAAATATCGTGTGAACCTTTGATCTCATCCTTCTTCTGCTAATCTGATCATTAGCATGTTTTGTCTTTTCATAATGTCCCAGAGTTCCTGGATGTTTTGTAGTAGGGAACTTTTAGATTTAACATTTTCTTTGACACATGTAGCTATTTCATCTTTCTATTTTTTTTTTTTTTACTTTTTTTTAATTTTCTTTTCAGACAGGTTTGCTTTTTATAGTCTTTGCCTATGCTAAGCTCCCAAAATGATGGACTGTGCTCTCACAGTACCAAACTAAATGAATAAACCCATTCATGAGCTGACATGCTTTTGGTTAGGGGATTTAGTCACAACAACAAAGTGGCAAATTGGAACAAAAATTATATGCAAAGACTGATTTCACTGCTGGACAGAACCTTAGAATGTTCTCTTTTTATGGAAAACATCATGATTTAAGATGTCAAAAGCATTAGAAAACTGTATACAGAGCTTCATCAGCTGTTCTTGTAAGACATAGAAAATCAGAGTGTTGAGAATAATGCAGACAGAGGAAGTCCATATCATAGGACAACAGACTCCATGGAAAATTAAGCTAGAGGTCATTTGTGTGATATTTAAGCTGCAAATCATACTTATTCTGTGCATGCCTTGAGAAATTGAGTAAGGCAGAATTAAAAAATAATAGGTTGGATTTCTTACTTGAAATACTAAATTTGTTGAACGGTTATTTTTAGTGAGACATTCAGGACCATGGTAAAAGAAAAAGACAAGTGGAGCAAAAATAAATGTAAAATTTTTGGTTTGTTGAGAAAAAGCATCACTAGGTAGGTTCAGATGGCAGTCACGTGCTGAAACAGAGACAGTAATTTTCAAGGAGATTATCAACATCAAAGAAAAGGTCATAGCTCTGGATTTGAAGCCTAATATGTTGTCCATACAGTAACACTCCTCACTGTTAATTCTTCTGTTAATGGAAAGAGTAGGCATAGTGATTCCTAGTATCAGGAAGGAACTTCATATTAAACCTGCTCCAAAAGTGGTCCAAGTGTGATATGGTCCATCCCAATTTGTCTACCCCAATGTAGAATCCAACTTGGCAGGCTCACCCATGTTGTGCTGGTTCTAAAAACAAAAAAAAATTGCAAAATTTAAAGTAATAGATTCTTTCTTTGTAGCTTCAATTCAGCACAGTGCCAGCCATCTGGGTTTGGCAGAGTCAGATCCCCAGTGAAGATAATATAAAGGTTCATTGCATGAAGTGTTGAGGGTGAAGCCTGAGTTGCATCTTGACAGTACAAGTTGTTGAGATACCTAAGTTAGGAGACACCTCCCATAGAGTGCTGCCTATAGGTAGTGGAAGTAACCAAACTGAGAGATGTATGAGATGTTGCAGGGATAGGACCATCTAAGCCTTTTGAAACAGCATCAGGATTTGTTGTTTTCCTTGCTGAACTTCTTTTCTTGGTCCAGTCTTCCCTCACTATATATGCATTCTCAATACTAGAATGGGAAGGGGTATTCTGTGCATCTATGTTGGAATGATGTAACTTGCTTCTGATGTTACAAGATGTGGCACCCAAGAGATTCTCTTGTATATGAGAAGAGATTGTGAACATTTGAACAGTATATGAGCTATGGCAGAATTTTAGGATCATTGAGGTTAGACTACATTTTCATCATGGGATGACAATAAGCCTATAGTGAATTTGGTCAGAACTTATTTGATTGAATCAAAAAAGCTCCCAGAGAAGATCATGTTTCTATTTTTGACACTGAAGAAAAGTTTCTTTGTAGCCTTGGCTGTCATGAAAGTTGGTATGTAGACCAAAAAGGTTTTGAACTTACAGATGTAACTCCAGTCTAGTGTTGGGCTTAAATTTAGTCCAACATGCCTGGCATCAACATCAATATCAACATTGGCTGCTGAGCCTGGAACATAGAGTTTTTTTTTTATTTTGTTTTGTTTTTGTATATGCAAGAATATATTTGTGCTGATCTTCATCCACATCTTGCACTTGAAATTTGGCAGAGAGTATATTTAATTTCTTAGGATGGCATATTCATGACACTAACAGTGTCTGAGCTTTCTGAAGTTATTGAATTGCAGGTATGTGACATTCTTTCTACCTGTTGTGTTTGTTTTTTTGACTTTCTTTCTTTCTTTATTTATTTTATTCACATTTAATTTGTTTTAATTTAAATTTGTTTTTTTTATAATTTATTTTCTGACATGAACTCAGCTCTTTGAACACCTCCTCCTGGGGTGCACCTTTTGAGGCCACAGAGGAAGATGGTGCAGCCATCCTTGATGAGACCTGATAAGCTAGGGTCAGAAGGGGGGAAGATCCTCCCCTATCAGGAGAATATGGAAAGGGCATAGGGGAGAAGAAGAAGGAGGTGGGTGGGACTGGGAGGAGATGATGGAGGGGGCTATGGTGGGTATACAAAGTGAATAAATTGTAATAAATAAATAAATAAATAAATAAATAAAATTAAAAATAATTTATCCACTTAACATCCCAATTTTAGCCCTCCCTTGTCTCTTTCTGGTTTCACCCTCCATTCTTCTTTCCTCCTTAGCCCATTTCCAATATCTCAGATACAGGGAGCCCTCCTCTCCTACCATCTGAACCCAGCCTATCAAGTCTCACTAGGACTGCCTGCATTCTCTTCCTTTGTGGTCATAGCAATGCCCCCTCAACCAGGGGAAGTGATCAAATATAAGACAACAGAGTCCATGTCAGAGCCAGCACCTTCTCCCTTACTATGGATCGAACATGGAGACTGAGCTGCCTATCAGCTAGATCTGAGCAGGGTCTGGTTCCTCTTCATGAATGGTCTTTGGTGGGTCCATCAATCTCTGCAAGTCCCCATGGGCCCAGATTTGTTGTCCTTGTTGGTCTTCTTATGGAGGTCCTGCCAGCTCTGGGTCTTTCTACATTCTATCCTCCCACTCTTTCCTATGATTCCCTGTGCTCTACCCAAAGTTTGGCTGTTAATCTTAGCATCTGCTTTGAACCCCTGCTGGGCAGAGTCTTTTGGAAGATATGTATGTTAGGCTCTCATCCTTTTCCTCTCCTCAGTCACTTCTGGTGTCGATTCTATTTGCTCTTTTAAATAAGAATTGACCATCCTCCATTGGGTCCTCCTTTTTATTTAGCTCCTTTAGGTCTGTAGATTGTAGTATGTTTATCCTATATTATGGCGTTATCCATTTACAAATGAGTATATACCATGCATGTTTTTCTGGTTTTGGAATAACTCATTAGGATGATCATTTCTCATTCCATCCATTTGCCTGAAAATTTTATAGTTTCCTTTTTCAAAAAAACCGAAGGTGCATTCCATTTGTAAATGTACCACAATTTCTGTAAAACAATGGTTTGTTGAGAGACATGCAGTTTGTTTCTATTCTGGCTATTATGAATATAGATGCTATCAACACAGTTGAGCAAATATCTTTGTTGAATTGTGGGGCATCTTTTGATATATGCCCAAGAATAGTAGAGCTGGGTCTTAAAGTAACACTATTTCCAATTGTCTAAGAAAGCATCAGTTTGATTTTTAAAGTGGTTGTATAATTTGCACTCCCACCAGCAATGGCAGAGTGTTCCTCTTTCTTCACATTCTCACTAGCTTGCTGTCAATTCAGGTTTTGACCTTAACCATGATGAGTTTAAGATGGAATGTCATTTGCATTTCCATGATGATTACAGATATTGAGTATTTAATGTCCACCATTTGATATTCCTCTGTGGAGAAATCTCTGTTTAGTTCTGTACCCCAGTTTTAAATTGGATTATTTGGATTGTTGGAGTTTAATTTCACTTTATATATATATATATATATTGATATATATATATTTATATATATATATATATATATATATATATATATATATATATATATATAGTTTATTAGTTCTCTTTCTGTTGTATGTAGGGTTGGTGAAGATCTTTTGTCAGGCTGTAGGCGGTCATCTTGTTCTATTGACAGAGTTCTTTGCTTCATAGAAGCTTTTTTGTTTCATGAGATCCTATTCATTAATTCTTGATCTTAGAGCCAGTGTTCTTGGTGTTCTGTTGAGGAATTTATCATCTATGCCAATGAGATCAAGACTCTTTCCCAATTTTTCTTCTAACAGATTTAGTGTATCTGGTTTTATGTTGAGGTCATTGAACAACTTGGACTGTAGTTTGATGCAGGGTGATAAATATGGATCGATTTTCATTTTTCTACATGTAGACTTCCAGTTAGACGAGCACCATTTGTTGAAGATGCTGTCCTTTTTCCAGTGCATGGTTTTGGCTTCTTTGTCAAAAATCAAGTGTCCATAGGTGTGTGGGCTTATTTATGGGTCTTCAGTTCCATTCATCCACCATTCTGTTTTTATTTCAGTACCGTGCAGTTTTTTATTACTATTGATTTATAGTAGAGCTTGAGATCAGGGATGGTGATACCTACTGAAGATCTGCTATAGTACAGGACTGTTTTAGCTATTCTGGCTTTTTTATTTTTCCATATGAAGCTGAGAATTTCTTTTTCAAATTCCTTAAGGAATTGTTTCGATATTTTGATGGGAATATCATTTAATCAATAGATTGTTTTTGGTATGATATCAATTTTTACTATGTTGATCCTTCTGACCCATCAGTATGAGAGATATTTCTATCTTCTGGTATTTTTTCAATTTCTTTCTTCAAAGGCTTAAAGGTGTTTGTTTGTTTGTTTGTTTGTTTGTTTGTTTTTTTTTCATGCAGGTTTTTCACTTGCTTGTTGAGGATAACTCCAAGGTACATTTTTTTTTTTTTCCTGCCTATTGTGAAGGGTGTTGTTCTCCTAATTCTTTCTCAGTCCATTTGTCTTTTGCATACAGGAGTGCTACTGTTTTTTTTGTTGTTGTTGTTGTTGTTGTTGTTTTTTAGTTAACTTTATATCCAACCACTTTCATAAAGTTTTTTTCAACTGTAGGTGTTCCCTACAGTAGAATATTTGGGGTCACTTTTATATACTGTCATATATGTGAATATAAATACTTTGACTTCTTCCTTATCAATTTGTATCCCCTTGATCTCCTTTAGTTGTCTTATTGCCCTAGATAAGACTTGAGTACTGTAATGAAGAGATTTGGAGAGACTGTGTGGTCTTGTCTTGTCCCTGAGTTTTGTGGAATTGATTTAACTTTCTTTTCATTTAGTTTGATGTTAGCTATAGGATTGCTGTATATTGTCTTTACTATTTTTAGATCTGTGCCTCTGTCCCCAGTCTCTCCAAGACTTTAAACAAGAATAACTGCTGGATATTGTCAAATGTTTTTTCAGCATCTAAGGAAATGATCCTTTTTTTTCAATTTGTTTATATGATGGATTAAGATTCCCTATATTGAACTATCCCTGCATGCCTGGGATTAAGCCTACTTGGTAATGGTGGATGTTTGACATGTTCTTGGATTTGCTCTGAAATCATCTCGCTCTTGGCTTTTTTGGTTGCAAGTATTTAGATGGCTGCTTCTATTCCCTTAGGCAGTAAAAGACTATTTAATATCTTTACCTGATTTTGATTCAACTTTGGTAAGTGGAATCTAACAAGAGAATTGTATATTTTATTTTGACATAAGATCTAATGGTTCTTTGGATTTTCGCAGTGTCTGTTATCTCTCTCTTCCTTTCAGACTGTTGATTTGGATAGTGTCTTTCTGCCATTTACTTATTTTGACTAAGAGTTTGTCTATGTATTTGATTTTCTCAAAGAACTACCTCTTGGTTTTGTTGATTCTTTGAATTATTCTCTTTGTTTCTAATTTATTGATTTCAGCCCTGAGTTTGGTTAGTCCTAGTAGTCTACTCCTGTTGAGTGTGTCTGTTTCTTTTTCCTAGGGCTTGCAAGTGTGCCATTCAGTTGCTTGTATGGGATGTCTCCAATAGCTTATGAAGGCCTTTAGTGCTATTAAAAGTCCTCTTAGGATTGCTTTCTTTGCAGTTTGGGTATGATGTACCTTCATTTTCATTGAATTGTAGGAAGTTCTTTCTTTATTTCTTCCCTGACCTAGATTTCATTGAGTAGGGAGTTGTTCAGTTCCCATGTGTGTGTAGGCTTTTTGTTATTTCTGTTATTGTTGAGGTCCATCTTTAGTCCATCATGGTCTGATAGGATACAAGATATTATTTCAATCTTATTGCATCTGTTGAGACCTGGTTTGTGACCTACTGTATGTTCTGTTTTGGAGAAGGGTCCATGAGGGGCTGAAAGAAGATAGATTCTTTTCTGTTTGGGTTAAAAAAATCTCTAGATATCTGTTAGGTTCATTTGATTCATGACATCCATTTGTGTCATTATCTCTCAGTGTAAGTCCTTTTCCATTGCTCTGTCCCTTGATGATAGTGACATGTTGACCTCTCCCACTATTAATGTACGATGATTGATATGTTCTTTAAGTTTTATTAATGTTTCTTTTACAAATGTGGGTGTCCTTGTATTTGGGGCATTGTTGCTCAGAATACAGATGCCATCTTGGTGGAATTTTCCTTTGATGATTATGAAGTATCCTTCCCCATTTTTATTTATTTATGTATTTATTTATCTATTTATTTATTTATTTATTTTTATTTAGGAGCAATAATGTTATCAGGCAATACTTTCATAGTTTGAAACTATGTGTAACAGCATAGTTTTTAAAAAATCTTTCAACATTTTATTGTG
Organism: Meriones psammophilus; assembly: GCA_036365155.1. Classification (NCBI taxonomy): domain Eukaryota; kingdom Metazoa; phylum Chordata; class Mammalia; order Rodentia; family Muridae; genus Meriones; species Meriones psammophilus. The sequence goes on from JAEOAE010001815.1 coordinate 96,182, forward strand.
TTCTTTTTACATTTTTATTAATAACAGTTTATTCACTTTGTATCCCTCCTGTACCTCCTTCCTTCCTCCCCTCCCAAGCCCACCCTCCATCTTTCCCACCCCTGTCCCTTTCCCAGTTCATTGATAAGGGAGGTCCTCCTCCCCTTCACTCTGATCCTATTCTCATTAGGAGTGGCTGCTTTGTCTTCTTCTGTGGCCTGGCAAGGTTGATCCCCCCTCAATGGGAGAAGATCAAAGAGCAGGCCAAGTGTTCCTGTCAGAGACAGTCCCTGTCCCCATTACTATGAAGCCTACTTGAATAATGAACTGGCATAGGCTACCTTTTGTGCAGAGGTTTCAGGCCATCTCCATGAGTGGTCCTTGGTTTCAAAAAAGACCCCTGTGCCCAGAATTTTTGGAACTGTTACTGTCCTTGTGGAGCTCCTGTCCTCTCCAGGTTTACTATCTCCCAGTTCTTCCATAAGATTCCCTGCACTCTGCCCAAAGTTTGGCTATGAGTCTCAGCATCTGCCTTGACACCCTGCAGGGTAGGGCCTTTCAAAGGCCCTCTGTGGTAGGCTCCTGTCCTGTCCCTGTATTCTCCCTCATCTGATGTCCATCCTCTTTGCCTTTCTGCATGGGGTTTGAGCATCTTAGCCAGCATACTCCTTCCTGATTAACTTCCTTAGGTGTACAGATTTTAGTATCTTTATCCTATATTTTATATACTATATCCACTTATGAGTGAGTATATACCCTGTGAGTCTTTCTGCTTCTGGGATACCTCACTCAGGATGATCTATTCCACTTCCCACCATTTATCTGCAAATTTCATATTTTCCTTGTTTTTCATTGCTGAGTAATATTCCATCATATAGATATACCACAATTTCTGTATCCATTCCTCAACTGAGGGGCATCTGTGCGGTTTCCAGCTTCTGGCTATTACAAATAAAGCTATTACAAACATAGTTGAGCAGATGTCCATGTTGTATACTTGAGCGCCTTTTGTATATATGCTTAGGAGTGGTATAGCTGGATCTTGCGGTGGCGCTATTCCTAATTGTCTGAGAAAGTGCCAGGTTGATTTATAAAGTCGTTGTATAAGTTTACATTCCCACCAGCAATGAAGGAGGATTCCCCTTTTTCCAAATCCTATCCAGCATGGGTTGTCACTTGAGTTATTTGTCTTAGTCATTTTTACGGGTGTAAGGTGAAATCTCAGGGTGGTTTTGATTTGCATTTCCCTGATGACTAAGAATGTTGAACATTTCTTTAAGTGTTTCTCTGCCATTCTATATTCCTCTATTGAGAATTCTTTGTTTAGCTCTGTACCCCATTTTTTAATTTGGGTTACTTGATTTGTTGGTGTTTAACTTCTTGAAATCTTTATAAATACTGGATATTAACCTTCTGTCAGATATAGGGTTGGTGAAGATCCTTTCCCAATCTGCAAGCAGTCATTTTGCTTTGATAACAGTTTCCTTTGACTTATAGAAGTTTTTCTGTTTCATGAGGTCCCATTTATTGATTGTTGCTCTTAGAGCCTGTAATGTTGAAGTTCTGTTCAGGAAGTTGTCTCCTGTTCCAATGACCTCAAGGCTGTTCCTCACTTTTTCTTCTAACAGAGTTAGTATGTCTGGTTTTATCCTGAGGTCTTTGATCCACCTGAACTTTAGTTTTATGCAGAGTGATAAATATGGATCTTTTTGCATTTTCCTACATGTAGACATCCAGTTAGACCAGCACATTTTGTTGAAGATGCTATCTTTTTTCCATTGTATGGTTTTGGCATCTTTGTCAAAAATCAGGAGTCCATAGTGTGTGGGTGTATTTGTGAGACTTCTATCCAATTCTGTTGATCCACTAGTTGGTGTCTATGGAAGTACCATGTAGTTCTTATTACTGTTGCTCTAATAGTACAGCTTGAGATCAGGGATGGAGATACCCCCAGAAGATCTTTTATTATGGAAGATTGTTTTAGCAATTCTGGGTTTCTTGTTATTCCATATGAAGTTGGGAATTTTTCTTTCAAGGTCTCTAAAGAATTGTGTTGGTAATTTAATGGGAATTACATTAAATCTGTATATTGTGTTTGGTAAAAGGACCATTTTTACTATGTTAATCCTGCCAAGCCATGAGCATGAGAGATCTTTCCATCTTCTGATATCTTCTTCTATTTCTTTCTTTAGAGACTTGAAATTTTTTCATACAAGTCTTTGACTTGCTTGGTTAGGGTCACATCAATATATTTTATGTCCTTTTTGACTATTGTGAAAGGTGTTGTTTACCTAATTTCTTTTTCAGCACTTTTGTCTTTTGTATACAGGAGGGCTACTTATTTTTTGAGTTGATTTTGTATCCAGCCACATTGCTGAAAGTGTTTGTCAGCTTTAGGCATTCCCTGGTAGAATTTTTGGGGTCACTCAGGTATACTATCATATCATCTGCAAATAGTGATACTTTGACTTCTTCCTTTCCCATTTGTATTCCCTTGATCTTCCTTAATTGTCTTATTACTCTAGCAAGGACTTGGAGAACCATGTTGAAGAGATATGGAGAGAGGGCGGAGCCTCGCCTTGTCACTGAATTTGGTGGGATTGCTTTAAGTTTCTCTCCGTTTAGCTTGATGTTGGTTATAGGATTGCTGTATATCACCTTTACTATGTTTAGGTATGTGCCCTGTATCCCTGATCTCTCCAATACTTCAAACATGAATGGATGCTGGATTTTTTCAAATGCTTTTTCAGCAACTAAGGAGATTATCATGTGTTTATTTTTCTTTCAGTTTGTTAATATGGTGGATCATAATGATGGATTTTTGTATATTGAACAACCCCTGCATACCTGGCCTGAAGCCTACTTGGTTGTAGTGGATGATATCTTTGATGTGTTTTTGTATTGGGTTTGCAAAGTATTTTTGTTGAGTATTTTTGCATCAATGCTCATAAGAGAGATTGGCCTGAAATTGTCTTTATGCTGGGCTATCCAGGGCTGCTTGCTCCTGAATAACTGGGTTCTGGAGATGCCATATTGCTTTGTCTTTTGTTGGTTGAGATTTTACACTGACCTCTACCCATTGGGATATCTTAGGTGTTGGGTGTTACTTTCTGGTACTTCCTGGAATCCTGTGGTGGGTCGAATCCCCTTGGCAGGAAGATGATTTTTTCCAAAGGAGCTCTCCGTTTTTTAGGTATGGTCACTGAATGGCAGGTGTTTTTCAGAAATTGCCACAGCTCATCTCAGGCCTGAGTAGTAATTGTTGCCTTTGTTATTAAAGGGGGCTATCCTCTCACCGAGAGAAGTTCTGGAGACAGCTTCCCTGCTGCTAGGTTTCTTGCTGTAAATTTAGTGAGCTGCTGCTGTAACCTGGGTGCCTTGTGGTTTGGTCAGTTTAGTTAGGGAAAACTGGTTGTCCTTTGGAGCATATCTGGGGGTTGTTCTCAGATAATCCAGGCTTCTGTAGGTCTGAGTTTGGAGCTCTGTGCCCCATTACCCAGGTGGTAATCAGTGTCAAGTGAGCACCACTCTCATGTGTACAGCAGGAGGCTAGAGTCTGGAGCCTGTGGATAACCAGAAACTTTTCTGGAGCTAGAAAAGTTTCTGGCCCTGAGGTAGGGCCAGATATTTTCCCCCAACTTTGGGTTTTCTCCTTACAGGAAGACCCAGTCTATACTGTTCGGGTTGCGTGTAGAGTGCATAGGCACTCGCTTGTGAGTTGTTGCTCCAAGCTGGTGACTGGCAGGAACCTGAGAACTTTTCCTGAGAACATTCCTGTGTGTGGTGGTGGTAGTGGTGGTGGGGGTCATCTGACTGCTCTAAGCTTGGACCTGCTGTTTCCCTCTTTGTGGGGTTTTCTTCCGACAGAGAAACCCAGCCTCTAGTGCCCTGGGGCACACAGTTCTGTCTGTGACAGAGAGTCAGGTGCGCAGAGCTGGCAGCTGGAGCCCCACTCAGGGCTGGCTGCTGTACACCCGCAAGTCTACAGGACCTTTTCGAGGGATAGACTGGGTGACCTGAGGTCAGACCCACTTGCTTCCTTCCCTGTGGGGTTTTCTCAAGACTGGGGATCCCAGTCTCTGGTGCCCTGGAGTGCACAGTTCAGCTGGGGAAGGTGATCAGGACATGCTTCTTGGGTCTATTTGCTTGAAAACCTTACTCCTGCCTAAACAGCCCAGGAAATTTTCCAGGGATTAGCTGGGTGCTCTGAGGTTGAACCCATTTTTTTTTTCTCATCATTGGGTTTCTTATCACCTGGTAAACACAGTCAATGGTGTTTGGGGGCCAACAGTTCCAACTATTTGTCACTGTGCAGTCTCTGCTACCCTGCTCATTAGTCACAGTATGCAATCAGCTCTTCAATCTGGGATCTGTTTTTAATTTTTACTGAATATGAGTATTTTGATTGCATGCATGAATATGAACCTCTTGTGTGCCTGATTATCACAGTAGTCCAAAGATGTGTTCAGAACTCATGAACTTATAGCAATTGATAGTAGTGGGTCCCAGTTAAACACTGACAATTGAGACCAATTACTTGCAAGAGCAGCAAGCACTCCTCACTGCTGAGCCATCTGTCCTGTTTTATGTTGCTTATTTATGATCAGCATTTACATTGTTAATATTGTCATCTTTCTATTTTTAGCTGGTTAAACATGCATTCCCTTTTAGTAAGATATCATTGAAGTTACAGTTTAAGTTGGGGCAGTGCAGATTTCTGGAGTTTAAATATACAACAGGAGTGAATGTATAATTCCTTGTAGAAGCTTCAGTAAAGACCTCTGAGTTCTTTCAATATTTTGTGTTTGTTTGATTGATTTTTAGAGGAGGCTCTGTCTTACTATATAGGTCTGGCTGTCCTAGAACTCTTTGAATAGATAATGCTGACATCCAGTTCAATAATATACACCTGTGTCTGCCTCCTGAGTGATGGATTTGAAGGCATGACAGAATACACCCAGCTTGTCCACCAGTTTTTGTAGTTAGTAACTGTTAATAAATTTCTCTGATCTGTACTTAGTATTGTTCATCTGTTAATGTCTCTCTCTCTCTGTGTCTCTGTCTCTATGTCTCTGTCTTTCTATTTCACACTCTTCTCTCTGTTTGTCTTTGTCCATATTAATTGCCATGTCTATTCCAAAGCTATATCCTCTTCAAAAAGTTCAGATATGATACAGTTAAAACTTGTTATTCCGTTTTCTTCTAAAATGATTTAGTGATAACATCAACACGTCTTTTTTAATAGAAAAGTTTTAATCTTTATTTTTAATCTATAGACTATATTATTTAGTAAGGAGGATATACAAATCAATGTGTTCTATTCCTTTTCTTTTGTCTGGTCACTCAGAAATATGATGTTATTGGCTATGATTGTTGTTGCTTGCCACTCACATTATTTTTATCCATGTATTCACTATAGTCCACTTTCCCTTCCACAAATATATGAGCCCCCCCTCATCACATACTGATATGCCACATCCCTGAGCCCTGGTCAAAACATAATATTCAGTACCATGTTGTCTTTTGACTGATGTTACCCATCTGTTCAGTGTCCCCTGATCAACACATCTCATTTATTGCTATATAAAATGACATGACTGTGTTTTGTCCTTCCACTTGTCTCATGACAGAGTCCTGACCTACTCACCCAAGTAACTGAAGATGATTCATAGATTGCTCAAGAACCCAACTAATGGCTATTTTATATTCATGTCTTACAAACTGATGAAACACAAGTTTTTGAAGCACGCCTTTTTTTTTTAAATCTAACCTTTAGGCTTTTTCATCTCCCCTACTTCACATCACGCACAGCACCCAACTATATAACAGTCACACTTCTGTGTCAGAAAATAAAGTGAAGAAGCAGTAGAATTATATGATTATATTGACAATGAAGTATAAATTTATATTGTTGCCACTGTTTCTGTTGTACAAATGTATGGCATATTTTAGAATTCAGTGACCTTCACTGATGTGCATGTGAAATTCAGCCAAGAAGAGTGGGCCTTGCTGGAACCTTCCCAGAAGGAACTCTACAAAGATGTGATGATAGAGACCTGTGAAAACCTCACTGCTATAGGCAAGACTGCAATTTTTCTTTCACTTTTAAAATAAAGAGACAACTTTTACTTTGTTATTGATCCTCTTCTGTAATTCCAATTGAGAATGAGAAGGAATGAGGTAAATAAATCAGGCATGGTTCTAAGGGTCACAGAGGTAGTGATTTAAGTTTTGCCTTAATAATAACATGACATTTCCAATAATATATATTTTCTGGTACTATATTTTAGGCTACAATTGGGATGACCATAATATTGAAGAACATTTTCAAAGTTCTACAAGTAATAAAAGGTAACTTTATGTGGATGTTGATACAGATATAAATATTAAATTTTAATGTGTCCTGGAAGTTTGATGTTTTTGTTTGTTTGTTTGTTTGTTTGTTTATTGGCTGCTTTTTATTTTCTGTTTTTGAAATAGATTTTTTCTGGGTATCTGTGACTTTCTTAGACTTGCTTGTTAGACCAGCCTGACCTCGAAATCACACATTTTTGCCTGTTTCTGCCTCCACGAATGCAGGGATTAAAGACATGTACCAGCACAACTGGCTGTGTCCTGGAGGTTTTAAAGAAAAGCAACAGTGTAAAAACAGCACTGCTTTAAGTGTACTGATGATCATTAAAATCTCACAATTCCATTTACCTCAATGTCAGGTATCTGATTTGTGTTTGCAAGGCATTCCTTAAGGTAGAAGAAAATAAAATAATGTTGTAACAGAAAATACCATTTAAATCATATAGACATTACAGCTACTGAGTTGAACTGCCAATCTGTTTAGTCTCATTTTATCTACTCAGATATTGTAAGAGGTATACATATTGAATAGGTAATCAGGATGTGTCCAAAACTTTCTAATAACAACCACTGTTACTCATATTCATGCAGTCACATTGTAAAGTTTAGTGAAAGGAGCAGCTTATGAGAGTCAAGAATATTGTTGTGGAGAAACCTTAATCCCTATATGACATGCCTATAATGAACAAAAAACAAACTGTGTTAATTCAATGAGGGAATCCTTTATTATTCTTGTAATTTAAATAGGTATATCATATGTCACAATGTTTGTAAGGCACATGAGCAGAGGGATATTGAAAGAAGCAGTGTACCTGTCTTTCTCCAAGAACAATTAATTTTGTAGTAGTCCCCACTTTGAGTAGATTTTCTGAATGCGATAAATGATTACTGTTAATTGGTTTTGCAACTTTACTGAAAATTCATCAGCAAACAAATACTGCTGAAAATACCTATGAATACTAGGAATATGGAACTTCTTCTGCTTATCCTGGCTCACTTTGCACAGGAAGTCTCATTCATACAGTAAAAAAACATGTGAATGGGATTGCTGTGATAAAGCTCTGAATTCTTACAATAATATATATATATTATTGTATATATATATACAAAAAAACTCTTATAGAAAAATGATGCCATAAAAGTGAACCACGTAACAAATACTCTTACCATCACAGGGATCTTCAAAAATACCCATAATGAAGGGAAAAAACATTAATGTAAATAACATGATAAAACTTTAAAATTTGATTCTCCTTTACCATTAGACCAAATTATGAAATTAATTAATATAGATAAATATATTCATTAGTGTAAAGCACTGACTGTTGTAAATCTTTCACATGTACTAATTATCTCTGCAGGCATGAAAGCAATCGTACTGGAGAAAAACCTTCTAAAGGCACTCTATGTGGTAAAGCCTTCCCCTATACCACTGATCTCATACGGCATAAAAGAACACACACTGGAGAGAAACCTTACAAATGTAATCAATGTGGTAAAGCCTTTGCAAGAAACAGTCATCTCATAAGCCATAGAAGAACACATACTGGAGAGAAACCTTACAAATGTAATCAATGTGGTAAAGCCTTTGTGAGAAACAGTCATCTCATAAGCCATAGAAGAACACATACTGGTGAGAAACCTTATGAATGTAACCAGTGTGGTAAAGCCTTTGCAGAAAACAGTAGTCTCTTAAGACATAAAAGAACACACACTGGAGAGAAACCTTATGAATGTAACCAGTGTGGTAAAGCCTTTGCAGAAAACAGTACTCTTTTAAGCCATAAAAGAACACATACTGGAGAGAAACTGTATGAATGTAACCAGTGTGGTAAAGCCTTTGCAGAAAACAGTACTCTTTTAAGCCATAAAAGAACACATACTGGAGAGAAACCGTATGAATGTAACCAGTGTGGTAAAGCCTTTGCAGAAAACAGTAATCTCCTAAGACATGAAAGAACCCACACTGGAGAGAAACCTTATGAATGTAACCAGTGTGGTAAAGCCTTTGTAGAAAACAGTCATCTCTTAAGCCATAAAAGAACACACACTGGAGAGAAACCTTATGAATGTAACCAGTGTGGTAAAGCCTTTGCACAAAACAATAATCTCTTAAGCCATAAAAGAACACACACTGGAGAGAAACCTTATGAATGTAATCAGTGTAGTAAAGCCTTTGCAAAAAACAGTAATCTCCTAAGACATAAAAGAACACACACTGGAGAGAAACCTTATGAATGTAACCAGTGCAGTAAAGCCTTTGCACAAAAAAGTCATCTCATAAGCCATAAAAGAACACATACTGGAAAGAAACCTTATGAATATACACAATATGATGAAGCTTTTGCACAGCAGAGTAGTCTTCAAAAACATGAAAAAACACATAGTGGAGAGAAGCCTGGTGAGGGTAATTAGTGTGATAAAGTTTTTGCATGTAACAGTCATCGGAAACTACACGAATATACATATGTGGCAAAGCCTTTGCACATAACATCTCCTAATACATATAAGAACACAAACTGGAAAGAAGCTGTCTGACTGTAACCAATGTAAAAAATCTTTTGGACTTCAGAATCATCTTCACACTCAGGAAAAAAATCCTGATGGACAGAAAGCCTATGATTGCTTTTAACATGGTGAAACCATTCCACATTTGTATAATCTTCATCATCATGAAAGGATTCATAATGGAGAGAAAACTTATGAATATGTTCAAATGGTGAGGCCTTGCACAAATCTAGAGTCATCATCATCATGAAAGTATCCTTACTGGAGAGGAATTTTGTGACTATAAGCAATATGGAAAGGCCTTTGTGTTCTTTGGTCCACTGAGATCCCACAGAACTGAAAAAATAGCTCAATGGAAATGACCTCCATTTTCTGAAGGGGAAGGGGAAAGGGAATAGGGGCAATAGGAATGGAGGGTTTTACTCAGGGAGAGAAGGGAGGGGGGATTATGATTGGAATTTAAAGTAAATAAACTTATTTTTAAAAAGAATACAATGAATGGTAAATATCAATTACATGCAAAAGTATTATATAATGTGTTTAGAGAAGACTTATTGATGAACCTAATTCTCAACATTTACTGTTTTCAATTGCCTCACTTTACACAAGAAACTTTGAGTCCAGTGGATGAATATGTAGGGAATGGTGAACTAACACCAGCCAGGAAGTTCTCTGAGAGTATCACAATAGTGGTAGCCTGTAGACGTTTCTTTGTGTACACATACCTATTGTTCCAGGGTTTCTACTGAAAACCATCACAACCCACACTGAATTTTGAGATATGAAGGAGGAGGCTTTCTTTTCCATGTATGACCCTGCTTCTGGCCTAGATATGTAACCATGTCAAGGGCGAGTTTTCTCTGCCTGACTTCATCTGGAGAGTGTCTTTAGACATTGACACCACCAATCAAATTTGATAGATGACCTTTGACACAGATCCCTGATAACTCTCCCCTCCCTTCATATATAGGATAATTTTGTTCTGTGTTCGTGTTCTTCTTATTCATATAATAAGAATGTGCTGTTCAATGCAAATTGAGCATCCTTGAATTGCCTAGTATTAAACAATTATCTACACCTATGCTTGGAGCATCCCATGCACTCCCCAAGGGATATAAGCCTCTGTTTTCTGTTTTCTGGAATTAAAGTTGAACTTACTTTCTGAGGTGGTTCGGAGAGTGGCTGACCACTGTTATTTTTGCGGGCTTTCCAAGCTTTATACTACTCATCTTCTGCCCCTCATGCCTTCCTGGGCTGGTGGGAAACAGCCCTCCAGACAGCAAGAGAATCACATTCTCTGAAATGCTTGTGATAAAATGTTTCAGACTTCATAGCATTTCAAATTTCACATGTTTCTGAATGTGAGATGGTCAATCAAATAGTGTCTTGGGAAGGGACTCTTTAAAATGAGTTATACTTACTGTTTAGTTCACAGTAAGGTAGCAGACAAGCTTCATAGTATGAAGTCTTCTGAGGTGAGTACAGTGGCCCATGGAAAAGAAATAAGAGCAGAAATTTTATTTCTCTGTTTTTAATAGCTAAACACTCTTCTGATAATGTATGGGTGGATGGCAAAGGAGAGGAACTCCCCTTTTGAGTGGTCTAGGGAAAGGGGATGGGGAAGATGGAGGGAGGGTGAGAACAGTAGAAGTTGACAGAATGACCTTCAGTCAGCATATATAATGAATAAATTGTGAAAAATAAAAACAATTAATAAAATAAAATATAGTAGGAAAAACAAAACAAAAAAGCAAAATTTGATTCTAGTTTGGATAACCGTCCTCCCTCAAAGAGAAGAAGATATATAGAAAGAAAAGAAAAAACATAATCTTTGTCTTTGTCACCTTTCTTCCCTGTGAGCTCACTTGAAGATCATTATCCAATGGAGACCATGCTTCTCTCTCTGAAGTTTATGTTACCATAGAAGTAGGATTCGAACCTGGAACTAATGGCAGAGGTTCATAGTTAGCATATCAAATCAAAACTACCTGCCAATTTCTTCCAGCAATCCTTCAGTCCTTCCATGTTATCCAGTCCTCCAGGCTAGTACAGCCCATGCAATACCCTGAATTCTCCTTCCTAGGGCCTGACCTAACCGCACCCTCCCTTACCCATCTATAGGCAAACTATTTTGGCTACCTGGCCCTGTCAATAGCCATGCAGGAGCAACAGCAAAACAGCTGTAGAACTCATGGAATGTGGCTCCCCTGTTAGCAAACTCATGATGAAATTGTCTTGGAGAAGCATAATCCCGAGAACTGTTTTTCCTGAGCACTTTGTGCTCTTATGTATCATATCTCTGCTTGCTGCCCTTATGATGTTCATATTCCTCATAACATGAGTTGTATGAAAAATTTAAGGAGGCTTCTAGCCCATCACTGGGCAATATCACTGGCATTTAAAATTAACATTGCTTGATCTCCTTTCACATGTTTACAGGAGGAGATTAATGAATTAACCAGTGTCCTTGAAAGGAGCCATAGATATAGATTGTTAGCAATGACAATTATACTTAGAAAGAATTTGGAAAAATATATTGTTTAACAAGGTAAGGGAAGATGTTTTTGCTAATGGCTCTGATGTAAAAAATCTTAGAGAACAATTTAAAGTTAAGAAAAGTACACTATTAATAGTAAAGTCATGGGTGTTTTAAGGTTGATGAGCTGAAACAATAGCCCAAGGAAGCATTAGACCTTCAAACCGGGTCTAAAACTGAGACAGCATTTGATTCCCCTATATTTGTTTTTCCCCTCAGCTTCTTGATATGATTTAATAAAAATGATTAATGAGTAGATGCACACCCCTTTAAGATTTAAAGTACAGGTGCCAGTACCATGCCATTTTTTATTACTGTTGCCCTATAGTACTACTTGAGATCTCGGATGAAGATACCTCCAGAAAATCTTTTACTGTACAGGCATTCTTTTAAAATCAATTCTGGTTTTGTTTTGCTTTCTTTTCTTTTTCTATATGAAATTGAGAATTATTCTTTCAAGGTATGTAATGAGTTCTGCTGGTATTTTGATTGGAATTGCATTGAATCTTTAGATTTCTTGTGGTAGAGTGGCCATTTTTACTATGTTAATCCTACCAATCCTGGAGCATGGGCAATTTTCTGATATCTTCCTTTAAGTTTTTTTTTTTTTTTTTTTTTTTTTTTTTAATACAAGTCATTCACCTACTTGATTAAAGTCACACCAAGGTACTTTATGTTGTTTGTGGCTTTTGTGAAGGGGTTTTGTTTCCCTAATTTCTTTATGAGCCCATTTGTTTTTTGTATACATGAAGGCTTCATCTTTTTTTTTTTTAATTTAATTTTGTATCCAGCCAATTTGCTGAAGGAGTTTATCAGCTTTCGGAGTTCCCTGGTTGATTTTTTAGGGTTATTCATGTATACTATCACATCATCTGCAACACAAGCTGGACTGGATGTGGAGGAAAGGGAACCCTTCCCCATTGCTGGTGGGAATGTAAACTTATACAACCACTTTGAAATTCAATCTGGTGCTTTCTCAGAAATTTATGAATAGTGCTACTAGAATATTCAGTTATACCAACCCTGGGCATATATTCAGAAGATTATCAACCATACAACAAGGACATTTGCTCAACTATACTCATAACAGCTTTATTGATAATAGGCAGAAAGAACCCTGTATGTGAGATTTTGTGGGGAGGACAGAGAAATGAGAGAAAATGTGATTATATTAAAATCTCAAAAAAATGTACATGTTTTCCATGAATAAAAAATTGAATAACATAATATTTTGCACTGATGTGTTTCAGGACAATCATGTCTATTCTGTCTTAGCACACAGTCAGCTGTGTTTCAGTAAGCATGAGTATAGATGTGTGCTGGACCTGCACAAGCCATCTGTTGTTTTCATATGGATAATGGTGGAAATCCTCATTCAGTGTGTACAATATATATTCTCTTTTAAATTGACTCAAGAATTTTAGGTATTTTTTGTGTGTGAAGTGTATAAAATAAAGTTCCCCTGAACATTTTTCTTGGTCCACTTTCTTCTACTGTCTCCTTCCATCCTTTTACACAGAGATGCTATCTAACCTGGATGGTAAAGAGTGTTTAGTAGATGCAGCAGAAGAATGGATATTTTTTGTCTAGTCCATTTTGTTAGTTCCTGTCCTTCTGTTGGAGAATTGAACAACCAAGTTCAGAGTTTTCAATGAACAATGTTTATTATTTCCCTTTATTTTGTAGTTATGGTGTGGGGGGTTTTATTTGATGCTTGGGATTATTCATATTTTGTCTTTTATTGAATGTGATCAACATTTTTAGGTAGGAGTTTTGCTTTGATTGGCTTCTGTAGTGCAGGAGTTTTCCATAGATACTGCTCATCTTTGGGTTTATTTTGCAATATATCTTTATTCATCCTTTATTATTGAAAGTTTACTGGATATAGTTATAAGGGTCCCTTAAAGATTATATATAATCTGTCTCAGCATTCGGGGTTTTAGAACTTCTCTTGAGAGATCAAGTGTTATTCTAATGAGCCTGAATTTATATGCTACTTAGTCTTTTCAACTTGCAACTTTTAATATACCTTTTTTGTTTAATATACTTTTTATTATATTTTGATTTTTACGTGGTGAGCACAATATCTTTTCTGGCACACTTTAATTGTTGTTCTGTATACTTTCATTAGGTTAAGGATATATTCTTCTATTATTTTGCTGAAAATATTTTTCTGGGATTTGGATGTGAGTTTTGTCTTATTACTCTATTTATATTATTCATAAATTATTTTTTGCACTTTTTACATTTTTCTGGATCTTTTGTGCCTGCCTATTTAACATTTGCATTGAAAAAATTAACCATTTATTTTTGTTGTTTTTCTTCTTCATCTTCACCTCTTTCTTCTCCTCCTCTTGCTTCTCTTTTTTCTTCTTCCTCCTTTTCCTTTTCCTTCTTTTTCTCCTCCTCCTCTTCTCTCTTTTTTTCTTTGCAAAATAGACAATTTTACTCATATATTCATCCTGATTAAAGTTTTCTCTTCCTCTAATGGTGGCAACTCTTTCCCACCTTCCTTTCCATCCTGTCTAAATTCACCCTCATCTAAAACAAGGAGGGCTATAATGTATAATAAGAAAATAAAATAGAAAAAAATACAAAAACAATATCATCTGACTATGAAAAACAAACAAAAGAAAAAAAAGCCCAAGTGGGAAAAAGATGTAGACTGGTTCACACATGCAGGAATCTCTTGAAACTGTAGTACACACACCAGGGACATGTAGCTTTAAAACTAGAAAAAAAAATCCTCAGCAAATTAAAATGAGAACTACGACAAAAATTTTAAAATGCATGCCAGAATTACAGCACATGAAAATCCAAACGTGCCAGTGAGTGAAATTTTTGGCCATCTACCTTTCGGAATGTATGCTTAAAAGTACAATTAAGAGTAGTCCCTTGGATAAAATGAGTGCAACTTGGAGAAAACTACATTTTCATTTGCAAGCACTTATCAGTTAGAGATAGGGCTAGGGACAACATTAAAGGCCTTGTGCATGCTGTCTCAGTCTCTCACAGTTTATCTATTCTTCAATCCTCTTAATTTATAGTGCTTTGTTCTTTGATATCCTCTATTCTTTCTGGCTCTTACACTCTTCTGGCTGAATTATTGAAGAGCCTTGAGGCATAGTGTGAGGTCTCTCACTGACTTTCTGCTTTCTTTATGGGTCTCTGAATTTGTTTCCATTAGCTGCAGTAGGATGATGATGGATGAACAAGATGCTGGTCTATGAGAATAGCAGAATGGTGGCAAGGATCATTTTGTTACTTTTAGTAGAATGTAGTATTTGCTTTTCCCTAGAACCATGGGCTATGCAATTTCTTTTTCTTGCTCAATTAACCAGTGTCAGGTGTGGATTTTAAATCAAACTATAGATTGGTTATTTACTCCTACAACTGTTGCACTAATATTGTCTTACAGGTAGGACATTGTTATAGTTCAAATGTTTGGTAGCTGGGTTACTGTTTATATTTCTTCTCTTGTAGTTGCAGAATACTTCCCATATCAAAGTTGCTAGAATGGAAGTGTGAAGGATCTATGTAGGCACAAGCTCTATTTATTTATGTTCAATGATTTGTGTAAGTGTTGTCTTAAGTAATAGGACATTCCAGTCATTTTGTGGAGAGCAACCTATAGTCTTGACAAAAGCCTGTTTTGTTTTGGCATTACAATCACACTACTTTGACCAATACCTCAGTAAAATATAACTGATTACTAATACTGGATACTTTATTTAGTGACAAGAGATTTCCAGTTGGGACTTTCCTGTTATGTGGGGATTTCATTTATATTGGCTTCTTACATGTATATATTTTAGAAAGTTTCTATTGCATTAGGTTTCTACAGTACCAAACAAAGGACCCTTAATTTTACCTGTCTCTTCTTGTGTTACCTTTTCATTGCCCTTTTCCTTCCACAATCCCCTTCAATTGTATCCTTTTAGCCCACCTTCAATTTGTAACTACCTATTTTATTTCCCATTCCTAGGGAGAAATCTCTGCCTCCCTCTTACACCCAGTCCTTAATCTGTTTGTGTTCCCTGTGGCATTATGTTTAGTTGCTTGCATATCATGTCTTAAAACTAATATTTATGTACGAGCAAATTCATACCATATATATGTTTTGAGGTCTAGGTTCTCTCATTCTCAGTTTCCTGCAAAAGTGCCTTTATCTTCAAGAATCATAATTTTATTTTTTTAAATGTCTGAGTAATATTTGAGTATGTAAATATTATGTAAATGTACTTGTACTCTATATTCCATTTATAACGAAGCTAGAAATACACACTGGAAAAAAGATATAATCTTTACAAATGGTACCAGCTAAACTAGATGTCTATATGTAGAAATATAGGAATAGATGCCCATTTTCACTCAAAACTCACCTCCAAATGGGTTAAAACCTCAGCAAAGTTCATGTGCAGTTAAGGTATTTGAAGAGAAAGTGAATAATAGCCTGAACTCATTCACTCAGACAAAGACTTTCTGAATAAAATAGCATTTTTCTTGTCTTGAGATTCTCTTCCATGTCTTAGACTGTATAGGTGAGGCTCAACCCTGGAGTTTTTGTTTGACTTCTTCATTTTTTCCATTTCTATTTTTATCTAGTTTGCAATTTTAGTGTGTCTTTTCCTAGTGTGATGTCTTGAACTGTTTTCATCATTGTATTCCATTCTTTGTGTTTTCACAGGCATCAATAAGACTTTATCCATATCCACTGAATTTCTTTGAGCATATTCATGTTTTGAAATCTTTGTCTTCTCTTTTGACTCTATTGCATTTTCAGGGTCTACTCTAGTAGGGCTCCTGAATTTGTTGGAGTCATGTTGTCTTCAGTGTTAATAATTTTGGGTTTGAACTGTGTTTAAGTATCAGGGATTGGGAAGATTGTGATTTTAGGTGTTAATATTTGGAGTTGACATTGGTAAGTTTGTGGTGTTTTGTTTCTTGGATTCTGTTGCCTGCTTTGGATCTTAGGAAAGTGTGTTGGCTGTAGGTTGCCTTTTTGGGAGTGCTTCTAAGACCATGCCAGGTGTGGCCACTGTGGATACTGGGAAGCACTTGTTTCTAGATAGTTGGGATGATACTAAAGAATGGGAGTTGGCTAAAGGGGAGGGTGTTAAGGAAATGCTCAGGTAGGAACAATCTGGGTCTACCAAAAGCTATGGCAGAGTTCTTATTGTTTAGATGTAGGGTGGAAGACAATCTCCATTAAAATGGTGTGCTGCAGTGCTGTGGATGAGATTAAAGAGATTGCACTGGACTACAGAAAAGACAGTAAGAATAACTCACCATGTCCAGCCTTATTTTGTCTACCCATATCCTAGGTAGATAGTTCTTTTATTTATTGCTTTTTGACACAAGTGAATGGGAGTGGACTAGAAAAGTGGAATGAACATGTCCTCAGAAGGGAGGAACTCTGGATTCACTGAAGTATTTGGCACAGTGTCTAGAGAATGGGAATAGAGTTGTAGACATTTCCATGGAAATTGTCTTTTACAGATTTGGAAATGAGACTAAGGAATCTTCAGTGAAGGCCAGGAAGGAAAGTGCAGCTGGCTTAACTGATACTTCAGTGGTGTTGTCAGAGGGTTCCTAAGTAGAGAGTGTCTCCAGATATTGGTGGTTGACACAGAGGAATGGAAATGGACTAGAGGAGAGTCTGATAGTCAACAGGGAAGAGGAAACTAGAGAATTACAAGTGATTCTCTGTGTAAAAAGTAAAGATGAACACTCCAAGGTAGTGTTGAAAGGAAAATCTTTATTAAAGATATGAAAAAGAGTAAAGCCATAGGCATCTGGAAAATTTTAGAGCAGGGAGAGAATGTAGGGAACTAAACAAGATCATTAGGCTGAATTCGATCAGGTGATGAAAATGTGACAAGGAGAGAAAGAGAGAGTGAGAAGCAACAGGAGAAAGGGCTAAGAGAAAGGGATCTAAGAGGACCAATAGAGACCCATGGGGTACAAAATCAAAATGGCAAGCCTAAACAGGATTGAAAAACTGAGGGGGGAGATAAGCCCATGGACTGGAGAAATTTATATTAGGGGGAGGGTTGAGAAGATCTGATAAGAACCAAAAGGTCAGCATGGACTTTGTAACAGGTGCTTGAAATTCTGAGAGAGTTTGGAAGCTAAAATGTGCTTTTTATGCTAATATGTACCCCAAGTTAGCAATTTCTATCAGTTTCTTTTGGACCTGACACCTGGGGTCCTGATGGACAAAAATCAGAGAGATGCTAGAGACCCTTGCATGAAGATAATTATTTCTAATTGTTTTGCTTTCTGTCTCTTTGTTGTGGAATTAAGTCCATTATAGTAAGTTATTACTGAAATATATGTACTGCTTCTTTATATTTTGTTGCCTTTTGGTTTGATACCAGTTTTTAGAGAAATATAAATGATAATATTTTTCTATCAAACCACACTCAGAGCCATTTAATTTTATTTAAATACCAAATACATGTCAAAAAAAGTGCAAAGGTATTTCTATCCTCCCTTTCTTTCATAAGACTCCCTGCACTCTTCTCAAAGTTTGGCTATGCATCTCAGCATCTGCTTTGATACCCTCTAGGATGAAGTCTTTCAGAGGTCCTCTGTGGTAGGATCCTGTCCTGTGGCTCGCGCTACCTTCTCGCCAGCAAGAACGATGCAGCACACACAGGATCCTTCTGCAGTAAAGCTTTAATGCATCTTGAGAGGGAGAGCATAAGCTTACATCGAAACGGAGACCCCAAATGGCAGAAACCCATCCCTTATATAGGAAACTGTCCTCTGCCTAGGATGTGTCAGTCCCTGATTGGCTGTTGGTCATCGGGCGAGATGACGTATCATCCCCTGATTGGCTGCTCACCCATCACCCCATATGTTGCCCCGGGCTGGGCTCGTGACAACGGTTGCCCAATTGTCATAACGGTTTACCAGTTTTGAGGAACCAGCGCCATGGCAACCAAATCCTGGCTCTCCACATCTCCCCCTGTTTTATTTTGTTTGAACAGTAATTTTCCTACTGTCAATACAGCATTATGCCAGAAAGCCAACGTCTGAGCCTGGTGGAAGGCAATGCTTCAGCCGTTGCCCGTCATTGGAGCAACCTCCTCACTGCGAGGCTGTCCTGTCTTAGGTCGGTGAAGACTTATTTGCACTCTTCCGTTACTGACTTTCCAGATCGTCTGGCAAGAAAAATGTGATTTACACCCATCCTCGTGCAATGGAAAACAGATCCCCAGGGAGTGCAAGGGCTGTAAATCCAGATTGTGGCATGTGCTTGCAAAGACAGAGGCAACCTTGTCAAACATTATCGGGGGAGGTGCCTTGCTCCAGAGCGACTAGCGCCTGTAAGATCACCACCTTGTACCACCTTGTCACGTTTTTGTTGGGTTTTGAGTTTGCAGAACAACCAGAGGACAAATATTAAACCACAGCATAGGGCAGCGCCAAATAATCCAACCCCAACCCATTCTTTGAAGAAGGAGAAAGCCGAAGATATCCATGACGAGAGTCCCTCTGTAAGCGACAGGTCCAGGCGTGTGGAATTGACCTGGATAATGGCAGTTCTTAATTCTCTTAAGGTTTGTTCAAATTCTGCTGTTCAATTCTGTAAAATAAATTGAGAAAGACTCTTTGACAGATTAACTGCCCTGGTGAAATTTTCTTACTGGACAGAAGTAACACACAATCCGTGAAGTTTTTGTTCACATCCTAATTGGGCTAATTGCCACAACATATCTATTTGTTCTTGAACTAAGTCAATGCGCTGGTCCACCTTGTATTTGAGTATTGGCTGAATTTGGGCGGTCTAAAGCCACAGACACAAATGCAGACAAGTCATTGACTGCCTATACTGTCTGGACAGAAGTGGACAGAGCCATGGCTGAGGCTGTGACTGAGGCGGCCACCGCAGCGGTGGCGACGATGCCCACAATGATGGCTGACATGCCAAAATCTCTTTTGTTCTAAATAATGTCATACTCCCAGTGACTTTCACAGGTACAAAACGAGGCATGCGAGTGACCACAGCTATAGGATAATTTTGAGCATCCCAACATAGGGCATAAAAGCAGCCTCCCAAATTGCAATTTAGACTCCCATTAGACATCAACGTGGTACTATTGCTGACTATCCAAATAAAAGGGTGCCAAACACACACAGGAGAAGGAGGGTAGGCCTCTGAGGCAAAGGGTTCATAACAGTATCAAGAGACTGGTTTAGAAAACTCCCTCCCAGGCTAGGTGAGAAGGAGAATATGTCTGGGATAGCCCACACTGTTTCCCTGGATTGACATCCAGTCCATGGCAAAGCGAGATTTTTTGTCGGTGTTCCTCTACAAAAAGGAGCCATTTTTGGTTGATTTGGCACAACTTGAGAGTCGACCTTTTTTGGCATGGCGGGCCACCATCCTTAGAGGATGGAGGCGTTGGCCACTATTTTTCCTTTATCTCCCCAGTGGGCTTCCTTTTGCCATGCTGCTGATTGATTTACAATCTGAATTTTAAATCAGCGTCCTCTTGGTCATTATACACAATAAAGCAGAGGCTCGCTTTTAATGGTATAGATCTATTCTCTTTTAGCTGCTGAATCTGTGTATCTTTTGGTAAATAAGCTTTGATCTAGAAAGCCTTTGGCCTTGGGTTCCTTTGGTCTATCCCCCTGAGCTGTCATATGAGCTGGTGAGCATTTGGAGCTTTTTCCTCTTGGTGAGTAACAGGGTCAGATGGGTGCTTTCTCTGCCTCTCTGCGCTAGCAGGTTTTAAAATTGAATAATTGCGATTTTCATTCTTTTATAAAAACACTAGTGTTCTGTGTACCCATAGGGGTTAGGGCAAAGCTAGAATGCCTCTGCTATCTGCATTATTTGATATTTGATCCACTGGTAGAGTAACTACTACTATCCTGAGACTCAGCTCCATTGTTCAAGCTAATGAGGGACTCTGGGTAGGCCTAAAAGTCAGGAGCAACAGTGGGAAGTAGTTTGTGGGTTTGTTCTGTGATTTTCCTCTGATGTAGCTCTAAAGAACTGTGAGAGAGACCAGAGGCCATGTCATGCTGAGTGTGGGGCCATTGTCCCCAGGCCAAGAAGAGCAGGCTGCTGAGATATCTCAGCCTGAATTGCTTTGAATGAGACTGACTGTAGTTCAGGCTGTGGTTCTGTGGTGATCTTGGCAGACCATTGGCCTCTGACCCTTCCTGAGTTTTGATTGTCCAGAGAAGTGAAGACTCTGCAGCCTGGGCAATAGAAAGTCATGGTGCTTATAATATCATTATCTAGTGTGCACACACAGGCATTGGTTTTGCAGTGGACAGATTGGAAAACTGAAGGCCTCATTTCTAGAAATGATGAATGTTGTGTTCCACACATGTTTTTTTGTAACAAATTTTACAAATAGTTTTGAAACTGGCAGAAAAGAGTTGGTGGTGATCATCCTTCAGCAATAATTGATTATTTGTTTTTGATTTTTTTTTTTTACTTTGTGTCTACCACCAGGCACAATGGCATGCTTTAGAGAAATTCAATTCCAGGGTAAAAAATGAATTTCTGAGATGCAGAGTTTTGTCAGGTGTGCCTGGTTGTAGGTAAGTGGATAGGGCAGATTCCACATCTTGTGACATAATCCATGCATCAGGAAACATATTAAATTATTCTCCAACATAGTTTTGTGTGTGAGTGTTGGCAAGGGCTGGGATGTGCCTGAACCCACAAGGGGATATGAGGGACTGCAAGCCATAGCTTATCTTTATGATCAACTCCATTTTCCACTTCCAGAGCAAAATGGCTCTCTGGAAAGGAGGTTAGTAGTAGATGGAGGGTCATAAATATAACAGTTTAGGTGTCACTTTGTGTTTGCTTGTAGCGGTTGTGAAATATGTGTTTATTTAATTTGTATTAATTAGAAAATCAAAGGTATCTCTGGTCCAGTGCACATTTTTCATGCTAGAGTTTCTTTAGGTCTTTTCATGTAAACTTGGCTATAATCTTGGCTTATGTTTTTGGCTTATTTTCTCACCTCCTCATTCTTTCACAAACACTGTACACATTCTTGATTATTGAACTTTGTGTTAAGTACAGAACTCACACCATGCCAGCAGATTATGAGATTTGTGACAATAGAATCATTCCTTATTTTTCTGTTTTCCTCTGTTTCTTACCAGGTGGCTTTTCTGATATGAGTTAGAGATTTTGGATTGTTCTTTAGCAATCACATAAAGGCAATTTGCACTTATGTCTGTAGAAGGCAGAAGAGACAACATGAAGGTGAGTGATACCATTTGGCCAGTTTATTCCTTCGCTTTTGACATTTTCTTTTGGTGATCTGTCATTTTCTTCAGAAGTTTCATGTGTCCAGTGGTCTCCATATTCTTTAGTTGGATGATTTTATTCTCCTGAAAAGATTAAATCAAAACCCTGCCCCATCCCTAATTCAGGGTAGAAGGTTGTACCTTTTAGGCATATTATATCTTTTATAGAGCAAAATGGTTTTTGAAAATAGAAAAATAATATATCAATTAAGTTTAAAAAAATCTTTGAAAGTTTACAAATATACTTTAAAGTGTATTTATTTCTAGATAATAAAAGGCATTCAATTTGATTTTCAGCCTGCCTTTTAAAAGCAGCTTTTGAATAAAATCACTGTAAATCCTATGTGCCTGCCTCTGCCTCCCAGGCCATATGTAAAAGGCATGTGGCTTCCAAATGCTGGGATTAAGGTTGTGAACCACCAACACCCTGTCATTGTAACTCGTGAATTTAGAAAACTATTAATTAATAGAGAACTGCTTGTCTCTGCTGGGATTAAATGCATGGTCTATCACCATGCTGCTCAAATATGTTATATTTACTCCAAATTATTCCAACTCAAACAAGTTTATACCTTTCAATTTACTTAAAACATTTTAAACCTCTTACCTGTTTTTAATATGAAACAACAAAAGTATCCTTTTTTATTTAAGAAAAAAAAAAAAACTTTAGTCTTTATTAAGTTAGTTTGGACTGAATGACCACACTGTCTGATTGACCGTTACCTCTGCTTAGTCAGGAGATCTCTACTATTCAAATCTTTTCACTATCAATTTTGACAGGATCCACAATTTTTTTCCCTGTGGAAACATTCGGTTTTACCAGTAAAGACACCATTCAATAGTTTTTCAGTGTCTACTCCTTTTGGTTATGCTTACTTTCTTTGTTCTAGAGTATTTATGTGTGGTGTTAAGTTGCTAGTAAGAGATCTCTCTGATTTTTTTTCAGAATGTAAAAAATAGTGCTATGGCCTGTCTTCTGGTCAACACTTCCATTGTCTACTGTGAGTTTTGATATGTTGTGTATTCATTTCATTGACTTCTAGAAAGTCTTTAATTTCTTTATGTCAGTCTTGATCCATTTTTTAATTCAGTAGAGAGTTGTTCAATTCCCATGAGTTTGTAAGCTTTCTACTGTTTTTATTATCGATGATGTGCTGCTTTAAACCATAGTGGTCAGATAGGATGCAGGAGGTTATTTCTAGTTTCTTATATCTTTTGATACTTCCACTGTTCAAGTATTTCATCAATTTTGGAGAACAGTATATGAGTTTCTGAGAAGAGGGAATAATCTTTTTGTTTGGGTGGAATGTTCTGTAAACATTATTTGGGTATATTTAGTTTTTGATGTTAGTTATCTGGAATATTTCTCTATTCAGTTTGGGCTGGAGGACCTGTCTTTGGTGTGAGTGGTGTATTGAAGTCTTCCCCTATCCGTTTATCAGTGCCAGGATGTGATGCAAGCTGCAGAAGTGTTCCTTTTATAAATTGGGTGCTCTTATGTTTGGGGCATAGATATTAAGTATTGAAATGTTATCTTGCTGGATATCTTTGAATATGTATTGTACTTTGCCATCTTTTGATTAGTTTTTGTTTGAAGTCTGTTGTGTTAGATATTAAAATTGCTATACCAGCTTGATACTTCAGTCCATTAATTTGGAATACCTTTTTCCAACCCTTTACCTCGAGATACTGTCTATGATTGATGTGAAGCTGTTTTTGTTGTATTTAGAAGAAGGATGGATTCTGTTTTATCATCCATTTTGTGAACCTGTGTCTTCTTATTGGTGAATTTTGGTTAAAGGTATCAACAAACAGTGATTGTAAATCCTGGTATTTTGGTAGTGGTGTTTGTTGATTTAGCACCCTGTGTTGGGCTACATTTATAGATACATATGTTTAAATTTGACCTTATCATGAAGCATCTTATTTTCTCCATTTGCTGATTGAAAGTCTCTGGGCATGCTTAATAATTTGTGTTGGCTTCTGTAGTTTATTAAGAGTCAGAAGCACACTGTCTAAGCTCTTCAACTTCCAGCATCTTTACTGAGAATACAAGATTAATTTCAAAGATCTCCCTTTATTTATTTCTTGGTTGTTTGTTGTTTGTCTATTTGATTGGTTGGTTAGTGTGGTCTGTTTTGTTTTATTTTATTTTTTCCTTTGAAGCTTTTCTTATTCTTTCCTTGTGCTGTATGTATAGACTTTTGATTATTCTGTGGTAAGAGGAATTTCTTTTCTGGTCCAGTCTTTTTGGTGTTTTGTATGCTTCTTTTGCCTTGATAGACATTTAGGTTAAGAATGTTTTCTTGTATGATTTTGTTGAAAATATCGTGTGGACCTTTGATCTCATCCTTCTTCTGCTAATTTGATCATTAGCATGTTTTGTCTTTTCATAATGTCCCAGAGTTCCTGGATGTTTTGTGGTAGGGAACTTTTAGATTTAACATTTTCTTTGACACATGTAGCTATTTCATCTTTCTTTCTGTTTTTTTGTTTTTTTGTTTGTTTGTTTGTTTACTATTGTTTTATTTTCTTTTCAGACAGGTTTGCTTTTTATAGGCTTTGCCTATGCTAAGCTCCCAAAATGATGGACTGTGATCTGACAGTACCAAACTAAATGAATAAACCCATTCATGAGCTGACATGCTTTTGGTTAGGGGATTTAGTCACAACAACAAAGTGGCAAATTGGAACAAAAATTATATGCAACGACTGATTTCACTGCTGGACAGAACCTTAGAATGTTCTCTTTTTATGGAAAACATCATGATTTAAGATGTCAAAAGCATTAGAAAACTGTATACAGAGCTTCATCAGCTGTTCTTGTAAGACGTAGAAAATCAGAGTGTTGAGAATAATGCAGACAGAGGAAGTCCATATCATAGGACAACAGACTCCATGGAAAATTAAGCTAGAGGTCATTTGTGTGATATTTAAGCTGCAAATCATACTTATTCTGTGTATGCCTTGAGAAATTGAGTAAGGCAGAATTAAAAAAATAATAGGTTGGATTTCTTGAAATACTAAATTTGTTGAATGGTTATTTTTAGTGAGACATTCAGGACCATGGTAAAAGAAAAAGACAAGTGGAGCAAAAATAAATGTAAAATTTTTGGTTTGTTGAGAAAAGCATCACTAGGTAGGTTCAGATGGCAGTCACGTGCTGAAACAGAGACAGTAATTTTCAAGGAGATTATCAACATCAAAGAAAAGGTCATAGCTCTGGATTTGAAGCCTAATATGTTGTCCATACCGTAACACTCCTCACTGTTAATTCTTCTGTTAATGGAAAGAGTAGGCAGAGTGATTTCTAGTATCAGGAAGGAACTTCATATTAAACCTGCTCCAAAAGTGGTCCAAGTGTGATATGGTCCATCCCAATTTGTCTACCCCAATGTAGAATCCAACTTGACAGGCTCACCCATGTTGTGCTGGATCTAAAAACAAAAAAAAATGCAAAATTTAAAGTAATAGATTCTTTCTTTGTAGCTTCAATTCAGCACAGTGCCAGCCATCTGCATTTAGCAGAGTCAGATCCCCAGTGAAGATAATAATATAAAGGTTCATTGCATGAAGTGGTGAGGGTGAAGCCTGAGTTGCATCTTGACAGTACAAGTTGTTGAGATACCTAAGTTAGGAGACACCTCCCATAGAGTGCTGCCTATAGGTAGTGGAAGTAACCAAACTGAGAGATGTATGAGATGTTGCAGGGATAGGACCATCTAAGCCTTTTGAAACAGCAACAGGATTTGTTGTTTTCCTTGCTGAACTTCTTTTCTTGGTCCAGTCTTCCCTCACTATATATGCATTCTCAATACTAGAATGGGAAGGGGTATTCTGTACATCTATGTTGGAATGATGTAACTTGCTTCTGATGTTACAAGATGTGGCACCCAAGAGATTCTCTTGTATATCAGAAGAGATTGTGAACATTTGAACAGTGTATGAGCTATGGCAGAATTTTAGGATCATTGAGGTTAGACTACATTTTCATCATGGGATGACAATAAGCCTATAGTGAATTTGCTCAGAACTTATTTGATTGAATCAAAAAAGCTCCCAGAGAAGATCATGTTTCTGTTTTTGACACTGAAGAAAAAGTTTCTTTGTAGCCTTGGATGTCCTGAATGTTGGTATGTAGACCAAAAAGGTTTTGAACTTACAGATGTAACTCCAGTCTAGTGTTGGGCTTAAATTTAGTCCAACATGCCTGGCATCAACATCAATATCAATATTGGCTGCTGAGCCTGGAATATAGCATTTTTTTTTTTTTTTAATTTTGTTTTGTTTTGTATATGCAAGAATATGTTGTGCTGATCTTCATCCACATCTTGCACTTGAAATTTGGCAGAGAGTATATTTAATTTCTTAGGATGGCATATACTCATGACACTAACAGTGTCTGAGCTTTCTGAATTATTGAATTGCAGGTGTGTGACATTGTATCTACCTGTTGTTTGTTTTTTTACTTTATTTATTTATTTATTTATTCATTCATTCATTTATTTATTTATTTTATTCACACTTAACTTGTATTAATTTAAATTTGTTTTGCTATAACTTATTTTCTGACATGAACTCAGCTCTTTGAACACCTCCTCCTGGGGGGTGCACCCTTTTGAGGCCACAGAGGAATATGGTGCAGCCATCCTTGATGAGACCTGATAAGCTAGGGTCAGATAGAAGGGGACGAGATCCTCCCCTATACGGAGAATATGGAAAAGGCATAGGGGGAGAAGAAGGAGAGTGGGTGAGACTGGGAGGAGATGATGGAGGGGGCTACAGTGGGTATACAAAGTGAATAAATTATAATAAATAAATAAATAAAATTTAAAAATAATTTATCCACTTAAGATCCCAATTTTAGCCCCCTCTCTTGTCTCTTCCTGGTTTCACCCCTCTGTTCCTCTTTCGCCCTTAGCCCATTTCCAATTTTCAGATAAGGGGAGCCCTCCTCTCCTACCATCTGAACCCAGCCTATCAAGGCTCACTAGGAATACCTGCATTTTCTTTCTTGTGGTGTGGCAATGCCCCCTCTACCAGGGAAAAGTGATCAAAGAGCAGGTAACAGAGTCCATGTCAGAGCCAGCCCCTACTCTTCTTAATATGGATCCCACATGAGACTGAGATGCCTATCAGCTACATCTGAGCAGGGGTCTGGTTCCTCTTCATAAATGGTCTTTGGTGGGTGCATCAATCTCTGCAAGTCCCCATGGGCCCAGATTTGTTGTCCTTGTTGGTCTTATGACGGTCCTGCCACTTCTGGGTCTTTCTACTTTCTATCCCTCTACTCTTTCCTATGATTCTTTGTGCTCTACCCAAAGTTTGGCTGTGAGTCTTAGCATCTGCTTTGAACCCCCGCTGGATAGAGTCTTTTGGAGGATACGTATGTTAGGCTCTCATCCTGTTCCCTCTCCTCAGTCACTTCTGTTGTCGATTCTATTTGCACTTTTGAATAAGAATTGACCATCCTCCATAGGGTCCTCCTTTTTATTTAGCTCCTTTAGATCTGTGGATTATAGTATGTTTATCCTATATTATGGCCCTTATCCACTTGCAAATGAGTAAATACCATGCATGTCTTTCTGGTTTTGCAATAACTCACTTAGGATGATCATTTCTAGTTTCATCCACTTGCCTGAAAATTTCATGGTTTCTTTTTGTTTTTAAATACCCAAGTAGCAGTCCATTGTGTAAATGTACCACAATTTCTGTAAAACAATGGTTCAGTTGAGAGACATGTAGTCTGTTTCCCTATTCTGGCTATTATGAATATAGACGCTATGTGCATAGTTGATCAAATATCTTTGTTGAATGGTGGAGCATCTTTTTGATATATTCCCAGGAATGGTAGAGCTGGGTCATGAAGTAAAACTATTTCTAATTGTCTGAGAAAGCATCAGTTTGATTTTTAAAGTGGTTGTATAAGTTTGCACTCCCACCAGCAATGGAGGAGTGTTCCTTTCTTCACATTCTCACTAACTTGCTGTCACTTCAGGTTTTGACCTTAGCCATGATGGGTTTAAGATGCAATGTCATTTGCATTTCCATGATGACTACAGATATTGAGCATTTAATGTCCACCATTTGATATTCCTCTGTGGAGAAATCTCTGTACCCCAGTTTTAAATTGGATTATTTGGATTGTTGGAGTTTAATTTCTTGAGCTCTTTATATATATATATTGTTTATTAACTCTTTCAGTTGTATGAAGGGTTGGTGAAGATCTTTTGTCAGTCGGTAGGTGGTCATTTTGTTTTATTGACAGAGTTCTTTGCTTCATAGAAGCTTTTTGTTTCATGAGATCCTATTCATTAATTCTTGATCTTAGAGCCAGTGTTCTTGGTGTTCTGTTGAGGAAGTTACCTTCTATGCCAATGAGATCGAGGATCTTTCCCACTTTTTTTTCTAACAGATTTAGTGTATCTGGTTTTATGTTGAGGTCTTTGAACAACTTGGACTACAGTTTAGTGCAGGGTGATAAATATGGATCTATTTTCATTTTTCCACATGTAAACTTCAGGTTAGACCAGCACCATTTGTTGAAGATGCTGTCCTTTTTCCATTGCATGGTTTTGGCTTCTTTGTCAAAAATCAAGTGGCCATAGGTGTGTGGGTTTATTTATGGGTCTTCACTTCAATTCCATTGATCCACTGATTGTTTTTATTATAGTACCATGCAGTTTTTATTACTATTGATTTATAATAGAGCTTGAGATGAAGAATGGTGATACCTCCTGAAGATCTCCTATTGTACAGGATTGTTTTAGCTATTCTGGCTTTTTTATTTTTCCATATGAAGCTGAGAATTGTTCTTTCAAGTTCTTTAATGAATTCTGTTGATATTTTGATGGGGATATCATTGAATCTGTAGATTGTTTTTGTTACGATGGCAAATTTTACTATGTTGATCCTACTGATCCATGAGCACGAGAGATATTTCTATCTTCTGGATTCTTTTTTAATTTCTTTCTTCAGAGGCTTGAAGTTTTTGGGTTTTTTTTTTGTTGTTGTTCATATAGGTTTTTTACTGGCTTGTTGAGGATAACACCAAAATACATTATGTTTTTTTTTTTTTTTTTTTTTTTTTTTTTTTTTTTTTTTTTTTTTTTTTTTACTGGCTATTGTGGAGGGTGTTATTTTCCTAATTTTTTTTTCAGTCCATTTGTCTTTTGCATACAGGAGTGTATTTTTTTGAGTTTTTGTTGTTGTTGTTGTTGTTTTTAGTTTACTTTATATCCAGCCACTTTGCTGAAGTGTTTTTCAACTGTAGGAGTTCCCTACAGTAGAATTTTGGGGGTCATTTTTGTATAATGTCATATCATCTGTGAATAGAGATACTTTGACTTCTTCCTTATCACTTTGTATCCCCTTAATCTCCTTTAGTTGTCTTATTGCCCTAGATAGGACTTCGAGTACCGTATTGAAGAGATTTGGAGAGAGTGTTTAGCCTTGTCTTTTCCCCAAGTCCAGTGAAATTGACTTAACAATCTTTTCATTTAGTTTGATGTTAGCTATATACTATTCTGTATATTTTCTGTATACTATCTTTTCTATTTTTAGATATGTGCCTTTGTCCCTGGTCTCTCCAAGACTTTAAACAAGAATAACTGTTGGATATTGTCAAATGCTTTTATAGCATCTAAGAAAATGGTCTTTTTTTCAATTTGTTTATACGGTGGATTACATTGATGGATTCCATATACTTAACCACCCCTGCATGCCTGGGATGAAGCCTACTTGGTCATGGTGGATGATATCTTTGATATGTTCTTGGATTTGGTTTGCAAGTATTTTATTGAGTATTTTTACATCATTGTTCATAAAAGAGATTGGTCTGAAGTTCTCTTTCTTTTTGGGGATCTTTGAGGATTTATCAAGGTGACTGTGGTCTCACAAAAGGAATCTGGTCATGTTGCATCCATTTCTATTTTGTGAAATAATTTGGAGAATATCAGTATTCGGTCTTGTTTGAAGGTCTTCTAGAATTCTGCTCTGAAATCATCTGGCCCTTGGCTTTTTTTGGTTGGGAGTATTTTGATGCCTGCCTCTATTGCCTCAGGCACTATAAGACTATTTAATATCTTTACCTGATGTTGATTCAACTTTGTAATTTCATTTGGAATTTCTAAAGAGAATTGTATATTTCATTTATATCTTTTTTTCAACTTTTTGGGGCATATAGGCTTTTGACATTTAAAAGTTTAATGGAATTTTGGATTTTTATTTTCAGTGTCTGTTATATCTTTTTATTTTTCAGACATTGTTGATTTGTTTTAGATAGATCCATATTCTGATATCTTTTTTTTTTCTAACTCTTTCTTCAGAGACTTGAAGTCTTTTTTTTTTCATACAAGTCTTTGACTTGCTTGGATATGGTCACATTCCAAGGTACTATATGTGTTTTTTGTAAGATGTCCATTTTATTATGAAGGGTGTTGTTTCTTAATTTCTTTCTCAGCCTTTTATTTTTCATATACAGGAGGGCTATTGATTTTTTTGAGTTAATTTTGTATCCAGCCACTTTGCTGATGGTGTTTATCATCTGTAGGAGTTCCCTGGTAGAATTTTTGGAGTTACTCAGGTATACTATCATATCATCTGCAAATAGTGATAATTTGACTTCTTCCTCTCCAATTTGTATCCTTTTGATTTCCTTTAATTGTCTTATTGCTCTAGCAAGGACTTCAAGAACTATGTTGAAGAGATAGGAGAGAGTGGGCAGCCTTACATTGTCCCTGATTTCAATGGGATTGATTTAAGTTTCTCTCCATTTAGCTTGATATTGGCTATAGGCTTGCTGTATATCGCCTTTACTATGTTTAGGTATGTGCCTTGTATCCCTGATCTCTCCAATAGTTCAAACATGAATGGATGCTGGATTTTGTCAAATGCTTTTTCAGCATCTAAGGAGATTATCAAGTGTTTTTTCTTTCAATTTTTTAATATTGTGGATCACATTGATAGATTTTTGTATAGCAAACCACCCCTGCATACCTGGCATGAAGCCTACATGGTCATAGTGGATGATATATTTGATGTGTTCTTGTATTGGGTTTGCAAAGTATTTTGTTGATTTATTTTGTTGCATCAATGTTCATAAGGGAGATTGGCCTGAAATTCTCTCTCTTTGTTGGGTCATTGTGAGGTTTAGGTTACAAGGTGACTGTGGCTTCAATGAATGAGTTTCGTAGTGTTTCTTCTGTTCCTATTTTGTGGAATAAATTGAAGATAGCTGGAGTTACCTCTTCTTTGAAGGTGTGGTAGAATTCTTCACTGAAACCATCTGGTCCTGAACTTTTTGTGGATTGGAGTCTTTTGAGGAATGTGATTTCCTTAGTGGATGAAGGACTATTTTGTTGATTTACCTGCTCTTGATTCAGCTTTGGTAAGTGTAATTGATTAAGAAAATTGTCCATTTCATTAAGATTTTCAAATTTTGTGGCATATAGACTTTTGAAGTAAGTCCTAACGATTGTTTGGATTTCCTTAGTGTCTTTTGTTTTGTCCCATTTTCATTTCTGATTTTGTTAATTTGGATAATCTCTCTCTGCTTTTAGTTAGTTTGGCTAAGGGTTTGTCTATCTTGTTAATTTTCTCAAAGAACCAGGTCTTGGTTTCATTGATTCTTTGAAATGTTTTATTTGTTTCTAATTTATTGATTTCAGTCTTGAGTTTGATTGTTTCCAGGTGTCTATTCTTTTTTGGTGTGTCTGCTTCTTTTCTTCTAGGGCCTTTAGATGAGCTATTAAGTTGATTGTGTGAGATGTTACAAATTTCTTCTTGAAGGCACTTAGTGCTGTGAACTTTCCTCTTAGCACTGTTTCATTGTCTACCATAAGTTTGGTTGTGTTGTGCCTTCATTTCCATTGAATTCTAGGAAGACTTTAATTTCTTTCTTTATTTCTTCCCTGACCCAGCTGTCATTTAGTAGTGAGTTGTTCAGTTTCCATGTGAGTGTAGGCTTTTTGCTATTTCTGTTGTTGTTGAGGTCCAGCTTTAGTCCATGGTAATTAGATAGGATACAAGGCATTATTTCAATCTTCTTATATCCGTTGAGACTCACTTTGTGACCAACGATACGATCTATTTTGGAGAAGGTTCCATGAGGTGCTGAGAAGAAGGTAAATTCTTTTGTCTTTGGGTGTAAGATTCTGTAGATATCATTTAGGTCCATTTGATACATGACCTCTATTAGAGATATTGTTTCTTTGTTTAATTTCTGTTGTTTACCTGTCCTTTGTTGAGAGTGGGGTGTTGAAGTTTCCCCGTAGTAATGTATGGGAATTTGTGTGCGGTTTAGGTTTTATTAATGTTTCTTTTACAAACGTGGGTACCTTTGTATTTGGAGCATAGATGTTCAGAATTGTGATTTCTTCTTGGCGGAATTTTCCTTTGATGAGTATGAAATGACCTTCCTCATGTCTTTTGTTTAATTTTGATTGAAAATCTTCTTTATTAGATATTAAAATGGCTACTCCTGCATGTTTCTTGGGTCCATTTGCTTGGACCCATCCAGCTCTTTACTCTTATGTAATGTCTACCTTTGTGACTTACATGTGTTTCTTGTATGCAACAGATTGTTGGGTCTTGTTTACATATCCATTCTGTTAGTCTGTGTCGTTATTGGAGAGTTAAGTGATTTGATGTTGAGGGAAATTAATGAGCAGTGGCTGTTAGTTCCTTTTATTTTGATATTGGTTGTGGTACTGTGTTTGTGTGCTTGGTTACTTTTAGTTTTCCTGTAGTGACATTACTTATTCCCTGTCTTTTCTGTAATGTAGTTAGCTTTCCTGGGTTACAGTTTTCTTTCTAGGAGCTTTTGTACCTCTGGATTTGTGGGTAGGTATTGTTTAAATTTGTTTTTGTCATTAAATATCTTGTTTGCTTCATCTATGATGACTGAACTTTTGCTGGGTATAGTAGCCTGGGTGGACATCTATGTTTTCTTAGGGTCTGCATGATATCTGTTCAGGCCCTTCTGGATTTCATAGTCTCTGTTGAGAAGTCAGGTGTGATTCTGATGGGTTTGCCATTATATGTTACTTGGCCTTTTTCCCTTGCAGCTTTTAGTATTTTTTTCTTTGTTCTGTATACCTACTGTTTATTATATGGTGGAAAAATTTTCTTTTCTGGTCTAATTTATTGGGTGTTCTCTAGGCCTCTTGTATTCTTATAGACCTCTCTTCTAAGTTGGAGAAATTTTCTTCTATGATTTGGCTGAAAATATTTTCTGGGCCTTGGAGAAGGAAATCTTCCTTTTCCTCTATTCCTATTATTCTTAGGTTTTGCCTTTTCATGTTGTATTGGACTTCTTGCATGGTCTGTGTCAGGATTTTTTTAGATGTAATATTTTCTTTGATGGATACATCAGTTTCTTCCATTGTGTCTTCCACACCTGAGATTCTTCCATCTCTTATAGTCTATTGGTTATGCTTACCTCTGTAGTTCCTGTTTTCTTCCATAAGTTCTTTTCTCCACAATTTCCTCCATTTGGGTTTTCTTTAATTTTTCCAATTCTATCATCAGATCTTGAGCCATTTTATTGATTTCCTTCACCTCTCTGACTGTATTTTCCTATAATTCCTTCAGCTGTTTGTTTGAACAATCCCCTGTTTCTTTAATTTCTTTCAGTGATTTAAGTAATTCCTCTCTAAAGGCCACACATTTTTTGGCTGCAACTTCCTGTATTTCTTTAAGGATGGCCATAATATGTTTGAATTCATCTTCATCTAGGACTTTATGCATTTTATTTGTTTCCTCTATTATCCTGTTCATAAGCACAGATATAAGGTCATCTTCTTGAATTTCATTTACGCTGGGTTATTCAGGGCTGCTTGCTCCTGGATAACTTGTTCTAGGGATGCCATATTGCTCTGTGTTTTGTTGGTTAAGCTTTTATGCTGGCCTCTACCCATTAGGCTATCTTAGGCGTGGGGGGTTAGTTTCTGGTACTTCCTGGGAACCTGTGGTGGATTGAATCCCCTTGACAGGAAGATGATTTTTCCCAAAGGAGGCCTCCTCATCTTTTTGGGTATGGTCACTGAATGGCAGGTGATTTTCAGGAATTTCCACAGCTCACCACAGGCATGCAGGCCTGAGTAGTAATTGTGGCCTTTGTTAGTAAAGGGGGCTATCCTCTCACCCAAAGAAGTTATAAAGACAGCTGCGCTGCTGCTGGGTTTCTTGCTGTAAATTTAGTGAACTGCTGCTGTAACCTGGGTGCCTTGTGGTTTGGTCAGTTTAGTTAGGGATAACTGGTTGTCCCTTGGAGCAGTATCTGGGGGTTGATCTCAGGTAACCCAGGCTTCTGTAGGTCTGAGTTTGGAGGTCTGTGCCCCAGTATCCAAGTGGTAATCAGTGACAGACAAGCACCACTCTCATGTGTACAGCAAGAGGCTAGAGTCTGGAGCCTGTGTATAACCAGAAACTTTTCTGGAGCTAGGTGTCCTGAGGTAGGGCCAGATATTTCCCCCACCTTTGGGTTTTCTCCCAACAGGAAGACCCATTCTCTATTTTGGGGGTGGTTGGGCATGTAGAGTGCATAGGCACTCGCTTGTGAGTTTTTGCTCCAAGCTGGTTACTGGACAGGAACCTGAGAACTTTTCCGAAGAACATTCCTGTATGTGGTGGTGGTAGTGGGGGAGGGGTCAGCTGAGTGCTCTAAGCTGGGATCTGCTATTTCCCTCCCTGTGGGTTTTTTCCCAACAGGAAAACCCAGCCTCTAGTGCCCTGGGGCACACAGTTCTGTCGGTGAGGAAGAGTCAGGTGGGAGGGGCTGGTAGCTGGAACCCCACTCAGGGCTGGCTACTGTGCACCCACAGGTCTGCAGGACCTTTTCCAGGGATAGACTGGGTTACCTTCTGTCAGTCCCACTTGCTTCCTTCCCTGTGGGTGTTCTTGAAACTGGGACTCCCAGTCTCTGGTGCCCTGGGGTGCACAGTTCTGCCTGGGAAGGTGATCAGGACATGCTTCTTGGGTATATTTGCTTGAAAAACTTACTCCTGCCACAACAGCCCAGGAAATTTTACAGGGATTAGCTGGGTACTCTGAGCTTGAACCCAATTGTTTTTCTCATCATTGGGTTTCTTATCACCTGGTAAATACAGTCAATGGTGTTTGGGGGCCAACAGTTCCAAGTATTTGTCACTGTGCAGTCTCTGCTACTCCCCTGATCAGACACAGTGTGCGATCAGGTCTGCCATCTGGGATCTATTTTTAATTTTTACTGAATATGAGTATTTTGATTATATGCATGAATATGAACCTCTTGTGTGCCTAATCATTACAGTAGTCCACAGATGTGTTCATAACTCATGAACTTATAGCAACTGAGAGTAGTGGGTCATTAAACACTGACAAATGAGCCCAATTATTTGAAAGAGCAGCAAGAGCTCCTCACTGCTGAGCCATGTTTCTTCCTTATGTTGCTTATTTATGATCATCATTTACATTGCTAATATTTTCATCTTTATATTTTTAGCTGTTTAAACATGCATTCCTTTTTAGTAAGATCTTATGAAAGTTGCAGTTTAAGCTAGGGCAGTGCAGATTTCTGGAAAATGAATACACAACTGGAGTGAATGTATAATTCCTTGTAGAAGCTTCAGTAAAGACTCTCAGTTCTTTCCATCTTTTGTGTTTGTTTGATTGACTTTTAGAGGAGGCTCTGTCTTACTATATAGGTCTGGCTGTCCTAGAACTCTTTGTATAGATCATTCTGGCATCCAATTCAATAAGAAACACTTGCCTCTGCCTCCTGAATTAAAGACATGACAGAATACACTCAGCTTGTCCATCATTTTTTTGTAGTTAGTAACTGTTCATAAATTTCTCTGATGTGTACTTAGTACTGTTCATCTGTTAATTTCTCTCTCTGTGTCTCTGTCTCTCTCTCTTTTATTTTGCTCTCTTCTCTCTGTTTGTCTTTGTCCACATTAATTGCCATGACTATTCCAAACCTCTATCCTATTCAGATATGACACAGTTAAATTTTGTTATTCCGTTTTCTTCTAAAATGACTTAGTGATAACATTAACACTTATTTTTTTAATAGAAAAGTTTTAATCTTTATTTTAAACTATAGACTATACATGATTTAGAAAGGAAAATATACAAAACAATGATCAAAGAATAATCATGTGTTCTATGCCTTTTCTTTTGCCTGGGAACTCACAAATATGATGTTATCAGCTATGATTATTGTTTCTTGCCACTCACATTATTTTTATCCATCTATTCACTGTAGTACAATTTCCCCTCCACAAATATATGAGCCCCCATTTTCATATACTGGTATGCCAAATCTCTGATCCCTGGTCAAAACATGATATCCAGTGCCATGTTGTCTTTTGACTGACACCACCCATCTGTTCACTGTCACCTGATAACCACATCTCATTTGTTGCTAGATAAAATATGATGACTGTGTTTTTTCCTTCCACCTGTCTCATGACAGGGTCCTGACCTACTTGCCCAAGTAACTAAAGATGATTCATACATCACTCAAGAACCCAACTAATGTCTAATTCATATTCATGCCTTACAAACTAATGAAACGCCTTTAACAAAGGTTTCCAAAGCACGCCTTTGGTTTTCCTTACAATCTAACCTTTAAGCTTTTTCTTCTCCTCTTGTTAACCTGATGCACAGCACCCAAGTATCTAACACTAGCACTTCTTTGTCAGAAAATAAATGGAAGCAGCACTAGAATTATATGATTATATTGCCAATTAAGTATAAATTAATATTGTTGCTACTATTTCTGTTGTACAAATGCATGGCATATTTTAGAATTCAGTGACCTTCAATGATGTGCATGTGAAATTCAGCCAAGAACAGTGGGCTTTGCTGGAACCATCACAGAAACAACTCTACAATGATGTGATGCTAGAGACCTGTAAAAACCTCACTGCAATAGGTAAGACAGCAAATTTTCTTTCACTTTTAAAATAAGGAGACAAGTCTTACTTTGTTATTGATCCTTTTCTATGATTCCAATTGAGAATGAGGAGGAATGAGGTGAATAAATCAGGCATGGTTTTAAGGGTCATAGAAGATAGTGATTTAAGTTTTGCTTTAATAATAATATGATATTTCCAGTCATATATATTTTCTGGTACTCTATTTTAGGCTACAATTTGGAAGACCATACCATTGAAGAACATTTTCAAAGTTCTACAAGTAATAAAAGGTAACTTTATGTGCACACTGATACAGATATGAATCTTAAGAAATTTTAATGTGTCCTGGAAGTTTGTTTTTTGTTTGTTTGTTTGTTTGTTGGCTGCTTTTTATTTTCTGTTTTTGAAATAGTTTTTTTTTTTTTTTTTCTGTGTAGCTGTGGCTTGACTTAGACTTGCTTGTTAGACAAATGTGATCTCAAAATCACACAGATCTGCCTGCTTCTGCCTCCACAAATGCTGGGATTAAAGGAATGTACCAGAACACCTGGCTGTGTCCAGGAGGTTTTAAAGAAAAGCAACAGTGTAAAAAGAGCACTGCTTTAAGTGTTCTGATGATCATTAAAATCTCACAATTCCACATACCTCAATGTCAGGTATCTGATTTGTGTTTGCAAGGCACTCCCCTAAGATAGAAGAAAATAAAATAATGTTGTAACAGAAAATACCATTGAAATCATATAGACATTACAACTACTGAGTTCAACTGCCAATCTGTTTAGTCTCATTTTATCTACTCAGATATTGTAAGAGGTATACACATTGAATAGGTGATCAGTATGTTTCAAAACCTTCTAATGAGCAGATATTTCAAAGTACAACCAGTGTTACACATATTCATATAGTAACACTGTAAACTTTAGTGAAAGGAGCAGCTTATGAGCGTCAAGAATATAACTGTGGAGAAACCTTAATCCCTATATGACATGTCTATGATGAACAAAAAAAGTGTTAATTCAATGTGCGAATCTTTTATTATTCTTGTAATTTAAATTAATATATCATATGTTACAATGTTTATAAGACACATGAGCATAGAGATATTGAAAGAAGCAGTGTAACTGTGTTTCTCCAAGAATAATTAATTTTGTAAAAGTCCCCCCTTTGAGTAGATTTTCTGAATGTGATAAAAGGTAACAGTTAATTGGTTTTGCAACTTCACTGAGAATTCATCAGCAAAAACATACTGCTGAAAATACCTAGGAATACTAGAAATTTGGAACTTCTTCTGCTTGTCCTGGCTCACTTTGTAAATGAAGTGTCATTCATACCGTACAAAAATTTGTGAATGGGATTGCTTTGGTAAAACTCTGAATTCTTACAATACTCTTCATATACACGAGAAAACCTCTTATAGAAAAAGGATGCTATAAAAGTGAACCACATAATAGATGCTCTTACCATAAAAGAGATCTTCAAAAATACCCATAATGAAGGGGAATGCCATGAATGTAAATAAAATGATAAAAGTTTAAGATTTGATTCTTCTTTATCATTAGACCAAATTATAAAATTGATTCATATGCATAAATATATTTATTAGTGTAATCAAATGACTGTGGTCAATATTTCACATGTGCCAATTATCTTTGCAGGCATGAAAGCAGTCGTACTGGAGAGAAACCTTTTAAACGCACTCTATGTGGTAAGTCCTTCCACCATACCACTGTTCTCATGAGCCATGAAAGAACACACACTGGAGAGAAGCCTTACAAATGTAATCAATGTGGTAAAGCCTTTACAAAAAACAGTCACCTCATACGGCATAAAAGAACACATACTGGAGAGAAACCTTATGAATGTAACCAGTGTGGTAAAGCCTTTGCAGAAAACAGTCATCTCATAAGCTATAAAAGAACACACACTGGATAGAAACCATATGAATGTAATGAGTGTGGCAAAGCCTTTGCACAAAACAGTAATCTCATAAGCCATAAAAGAACACACACTGGAGAGAAACCCTATGAGTGTAACCAGTGTGGTAAAGCCTTTGCAGAAAACAGTCATCTCATAAGCCATAAAAGAACACACACCGGAGAGAAACCATATGAATGTAATGAGTGTGGCAAAGCCTTTGCACAAAACAGTAATCTTATTCGGCATAAAAGAACACACACTGGAAAGAAGCCTTATGAATGTAACCAGTGTGGCAAAGCCTTTGCAAAAACAGTCATCTCATAAGCCATAAAAGAACACACACCGGAGAGAAACCATATGAATGTAATGAGTGTTGCAAAGCCTTTGCACAAAACAATAATCTCATTCGGCATAAAAAGAACACACACTGGAAAGAAACAAATGTAACCAGTGTGGCAAAGCCTTTGCAGAAAACAGTCATCTCATAAGCCATGAAAGAACACACACTGGAGAGAAACCTTATGAATGTAACCAGTGTGGTAAAGCCTTTGCAGAAAACAGTCATCTCTTAAGCCATAAAAGAACACACACCGGAGAGAAACCATATGAATGTAATGAGTGTTGCAAAGCCTTTGCACAAAACAATAATCTCATTCGGCATAAAAGAACACACACTGGAAAGAAGCCTTACAAATGTAACCAGTGTGGCAAAGCCTTTGCAGAAAACAGTCATCTCATAAGCCATGAAAGAACACACACTGGAGAGAAACCTTATGAATGTAACCAGTGTGGCAAAGCCTTTGCAGAAAACAGTACTCTCTTACGCCATAAAAGAACACATACTGGAGAGAAACCTTATGAATGTAATGAGTGTGGTAAAGCCTTTGCACGCCACAATAATCTCATAAGCCATAAAAGAAGACATACTGGAAAGAAACCTTATGAATATACCCATTATGATAAAGCCTTTGCACAGCTGTCTCCGGAAACATGAAAAAACGCATAGTGGAGAAAAGCCTGGTGAGGACAATTAGTGTGATAAAACCTTTGCATATAACAGTCATCTCCTAAGACAACAACACATTCTGGAGGTAAACCATATGAATTAACTGTGTGGCAAAGCCTTTGTACATAACATCTCCTAATACATAAAAGAAAACACACTGGAAAGAAGCTATCTG
The DNA here is from genome assembly GCA_036365155.1 of Meriones psammophilus. Classification (NCBI taxonomy): domain Eukaryota; kingdom Metazoa; phylum Chordata; class Mammalia; order Rodentia; family Muridae; genus Meriones; species Meriones psammophilus. The sequence goes on from JAEOAE010001815.1 coordinate 135,853, forward strand.
ACTTTAACCAATGTGAAAAAACTTTTGCACTTCAGAATCATCCTCACACTCATGAAAGAAATCCTAATGGACAGTGCTTTTAACATGGTGAAACCATTCCATATTTGTATAATCTTCATCATCATGAAAGGATTCATACTGGAGAGAACTTTTGAATGTGTTAAAATGGTGAAGCCTTGCACAAATCTAGAGTCATCATCATCATCATAAAAGTATCCTTACTGGAGAAGAAGTCTTTGACTATAAGCAATATGGAAAGGCCTTTGTGTTCTTTGGTCTACTGAGATCCAACAGAACTGAAAAACTAGCTCAATGGAAATGACTTCCCTTTTGTGAAGGGGAAGGGGAAAGAGAATAGGGGCAATAGAAATGGAGGGTAGTAATGGGGGAGAGAAGGGAGTGGGACTACAATTGGAATTTAAAGCAAATAAACTTATTTTTTAAAAGAATACAATGAATGGTAAATATCAATTACATGCAAAAGTATTATAAAATGTGTTTAGGGAAGACATTGATAAATCTGATTCTCAACGTTTACTGTTTTCAATTGCCTCACTTTAGACAAGAAAAGTTCAGTTCAGTGGATGAATACGTAGGGAATGGTGAACTAACACCAGCCACGAAGTTCTCTGAGAGTAATATAACAGTGGTAGCCTGTAGGAGTTTCTTTGTGCATACATATATATTGTTCCATGGGTTCTATTGAAAACCATCACAACCCAGACTGAATTTTGAGATGTGAAGGAGGAGGCTTTCTCTTCCATGTATAACCCTGCTGCTGGCCTAGTTGTGTAACCATGTAAGGGTAAGTTTTCTGTGCCTGACTTCACCTGGGGTTTGTCTTTAGACATAGATGCTACTAGCCAAATATGATAGATGGCTTTTGACACTGATCCCTGCTAACTCTCTCCTCCTTTTAAATATAGGATGATTAGGATCTATGCTCTTGTTCATATGATAGGAATGTGCTATCTAATGCAAATCAAGCATTCTTGAAGTACCTAGTTTTGAACGATTATATACACCTATCCATGGAGCATCCCAATCATTTCCCAAGGGGTATATAGCGTCTGTTTTCTGGAATTAAATTTGAACTTATTTCCTGAGGTGGTTCCTCTAGACAGAAGGAGAACCAAGTTCTTTGAAATGCTTGTGATCAAATGTTTCAGACTTCATAGCATTTCATATTTCACATGTTTCTGGATGTGAGATGGTCAATTAAACATTGTCTTGTGAGTGGGACTCTGTAAAATGAGTTATACTTAGTGTAAATTTCACAGTAAGGTTGCAGGCAAGCTTCAGGGTATGGAGTCTTCTGACGTGAGCAGAGTGGCCTATGGAGAAGTAATAAGAGCAGAAATATTATTTTCTTGTTTTAATAGCTGAGTAGTATTGTGATAAAACATGGGTGGATGGCAGAGGAGGGAAACTCACCTTTTGAGTGGGAAAGAAGGAAGAGAAAGGATGCGACCAGTAGGAGTTGAGGGAGGGGCCTTCAGTCAGGATATATAATGAATAAACTGTGAAAAAATTAAAAATAATTAATAAAAGAAAAAAGAATTAGAAAAACAAAACCAGAGAGCAAAAATTTGAGTTCAGTCTGGGTAACTGCCTTGCTCAAAAAAAAAAAAAAAAAAAAAAAAAAAAAAAGATATAAAGAAAGAAAAGATTAAGCGTCTTACCATGGTCTTCCTTCTTGATTACCTTCCCTAGGTCTACAGATTTTAGTATGAGCATCCTATATTATATGTCTAATATCCACTTATATGTGAGTATGTACCATGTGTGTCTTTTTGCTTCTGAGATACCTTACTCAGGATGATAATTTCTAGATCTCACCATTTGCCAGCAAATTTCATGATTTCTTTGTTTTTAACTGCTGAGTAGTATTCCATTGTGCAAATGTACCACAATTTCTGTATCCATTCCTCAACTGAGAGACATCTGGCTTGTTTCCAGCTTCTGTCTATTACAAGTAAAGCTGCCATGAACATGGTTGAGCAAATATCCTAATTGTATACTTGAGCATTTTTTGGATATATGCCTAGGCGTGGTGTAGCTGGATCTTGAGGTATCACTATTCCTAATTGTCTGAGAAATAACAGGAGCCTATCACAGAGGTCCTCTGAAAGACTCTACCCAGCAGGGTATCAAAACATATGCTGAGATTCAGAGCTAAACATTTTGCAGAGTGCAGGGAATGTTATGACAGAAGGGGGAGATAGAAATATCTGGAGGGAACAGGAGCTCCACAAGGAGAACAACAGAATCAAAAGGTCTGGGCACAGGAGTCTTTTTGAGACTGATACGCTAAACAAGGACCATGCATGGAGATAAATTAGAACCCCTACACAGAAATAGTCCAATGCGTCTCTGTATCCAAGAGGGTTCCTAATAATAGGACTAGGGACCATCTCTGACATGAACCCACGGTCTAGTTCTTGGATCAGCTCCACCTGAGCAGAGAACAATCCGGCCAGTTCACAGAGAAAGACAAAGAAGCCAGTCCTGATGAGACCTGATTGACTATAGTCAGATGGAAGGGGAGGAAGTCCTCCCCTATCAGTGGACTGGGGGACAGACATAGAAGAACAAGAGGGAGGAGGGTGAGATTGAGAGGGAATGCTGGAGGAGCTAGAGCTGGGATACAAAGTGAATAAACTGTAATTAATAAAATACAATAAAAAAGAAAAGGAAAATTTAAAAAAAATGTTTAATAAAAGAAAGGAGAATCAAAGATGGTGGTACCAAGAGGACAGTATCTGCAGAGCAGTATAGCAGTGAATACACAGCAAGCAACAGACCAAACTCTGAACCCTAAAACAACAGCAATTGTGTTTCCAAGTTAAGAACAAACCCCACGGAGTGTGAAGGAATCCGGTCCGTTCTCAGGTCACCCAGCTAACCCATGGAAAAGTTCCCAGGTCCCTGCAGGCAATATATCACCAGCCCAGAGCCATATAACTGTGTGCTCTGGTCACCATCCCAGACTGTACCATGAGCCCCACAACACCAGAGATTGGGATTTCCAGCCTAGAGAAAACCCCATGGAGTAGGAAGCTATCAGAACTGACCTCAGGTCACCCAGAAAATCACTGAAAAAGGTCTGGGCTCTAGAAGGTGCTCATCCCAGAGAGCTCCTTCTACACCGAAATCATTGTGCCACACAGAACTGTGGGCACCAAAGCACCAGGGACCAGGTTTCCTTGTTGGAAGGAAACCCCATGATGAAGGAAACATCAAGTCCAACCTCAGGGCATCCAGTGGAATTCCCCCACACTCCCCCAAAAAGTTCTCAGGAAAAGTTTTTGGGTTCCTTCAGATGCCCAGTCACCAGCATAAAGCCCCTTACCTGCTCGTGTGTGCTGTATTCAACATCCTAGACTGAACTGTTTACCCCAAAACAGGACAGACTGGGTCACCCTGTCGGAAGGATACCATACAGTGGGGGAAACATCAATTCCAAACTCAGGACACCCAGTTCAGGAAAAGTTTCTGGGTTTCCATAGGCTCTAGGCTCTAGCCTCCTGCTGCATGTATGACTGCTGCACTCACCTGCTGCTGATTACCTCTTGGGTACTGGGGCACAGAGCTCCAACTTCAGATCTACAGAAGCCTGGGATCCATGGGATCAACCCTAGACAAAACAGTAATTAGTTATTTGTTTTTCCTTTTGCTAAGGGAAAAAGGCCTGGATGAAGGACAAATTTTAAAAAGCAGTCCCAGCATGATTCTTAAATCTCTAGCAGGGTGGCAGGTCTACCCTAGCCTCGCTCTAAAAACAGAGGAAATACTCTGTACACCTTAGGGACACATGGCTAAAGTCAGGTTCACTGTTATCTGCAGTCTGTGGCCTGGAACACAAATGAGGACCTGAAACCATTCAAGAAAAAGACTGGCAGGCATGAAGTTGAAGACTTGTAATTGGAGGACAAGAAGCTGAGGGAGGATGAGTTCCAGACCAACCTAGGCTTCATGTTTCCAACTTTTTGTCCCCCCAAAACCCAGAGAACTAGACTGAAGAGATGGCTCAGTAGTTAAGACACATGCTGCTCTTGCAGAGGACTGGGTTATGCTCCCAGAACCTGTATCAGCTGGCTCACAATGACCTCTACCTCTTGGGTATCTTTTACCCTCTGCTGGCCTTTGCCAGGCATGTATACCCACATGCACACAGATAAATCAAATAAATCTACTTAAAAACTGAGAATGACAGACAGAGATGGACAGGTGGACACAGCATGAGCTCTCCCTGAACTGGAGACTACTCCTGTGCCGAAGTCCCCTCACTGTGCCTGCCAAGCTGCTGTGCCCATCGACCTGCTGCAGCTCCTGCTAACCCTACTGCCAAGTCCATCAAATCTTCTGCTACTTTCTCTGTTCATCACTGCACACTAGTTCACTCTTTCTTTTTCTTTCTTGAGGTGGGGTCTCATATACCTTGGCTGCCCATAATCTCAGTCTGTAGCTGAGGGTGACCACAAGCCTGAATAGTCTTTTGAGCTTTTGATCTTAGCCATTCTGATGAGTGTAAGATGAAATCTCAGGGTCATTTTAATTTGCATGTCTCTGATAAGTAAGGGCATTGAGCATTTTTTAAGTGTTCCTCTGAGATATTCCTCTATAGAAAATTCTATGTGTAGCTCTGTCTCCTTTTTTGATTAGATTACTTTTGATTTCAAACATTATTTTTGAACAATTTTTGAACCACGTTTCTTTGGAAGAAATAACAGATTTTCACAACAATATGTATGTGTAATAGATATATGACAAAGATGATAGATGATAGATGTGAGATAGATGGCTAGATAACTGTAATAATATGTGTGCAACAGTAAGAGGGATACTTATATAAAACATCATGTTAGGCTAGGGTCAAATAGAAGGGGAGTAGGACCTTGCCTATCAGTGGGCTAGGAGAGGGTCTTAGGTGCAGAGGGAAGGAGGATGTGAGCAGATGGAGATGAGCGAGGGGGGCACAACCACAGTACAATTTGAATAAATTGTAATATATGAAAATAATAAACAGTAATGTAAAAAAAGCATCATGAAATTTATATTCATCTCCAAAGATTATGAATTCCTAATTCTTTTAAACTGTTAAAGGTCCATGTGAAAAAAGGCAGCATTCAAAATCATTAAGACTGTGAACCTTAGAGTATAACACATGCAAAAATCACAGCAGATTTTAAAGATGAATGCACTGTACTAAGATATAGTCAGAAAGTTTCATGCACAAAGAAGTCAGAAAGTTTTGAAGAGTGAAGAGGACTACATATGCTTATTAATATATAGTAAATTTTATATATTAATCCTAGAGACACAAAAAATTTTGACTGAAGAGATTCTGTCAATTTAATAATAAAATATGTAGTATACATTGGACATATAATAATCATGGACAAATTATTCAAAATTAGAATGCCTGTCTTTAAAATGATTGTATTTTGGTAACATTAAATTTTTTTTAGTTCTGGCAAAGTGTTTAATTTCATTAATACATGTCATTATACAGTTCTAATTAAGATAACAAAATTCCACCAGACTGTAAATTTCCTCATTAAGATATTCTACTGAATAATGGTGATATTAAAATTATGACATCTGGTTATGAGTCTCAGCATCTGCTTTGATACACTGATAGGTAGAGTCTTTCCAAGGCCCTATCTTGTGGGCTCCTGTTCTGTTTCTTGTTTTCTCCTACTTCCAATGTCCATCCCATTGTTTTGCTAAGTGAGGACTGATCATCTTAATCCAGAACCTCTTCTTATTTAGCTTCTTTAGGTATACAGATTTTAGTATGTTTATCCTATCTTACAGGTCTAGTACCCACTTATAAGTGAGTATATACTGTGTGTGTCTTTCTGCTGCTGGGATACCTCACTCACTCTTTTCTTTTCTATATCCCACCATTTGCAAATTTCATGATTGCCTTGTTTTTAATTGCTGATTAGTATTCTATTGTGTACATGTACCACAGTTTCTGTATCCATTCATTCTATGAGGGACATCAGGGCCATAACCAAACTTTGGGCAGAGTGTAGGGAATCATATGAAAGAAGGGGGAGTTAGTAAGACCCAGAGAGGAGTGCTACAAGGACAAAATATATCTCAGTACAGGGGTCTTTTCAGAAACTTAATTCTCCATCCAAGGACCATGCATAACCTAGAACCTCTGCTCAGACATAGACCATGGCAGCTCAGCATCCAAGTGGTAAGGGGAAGAGGGACTGTGTCTGACATGAACTCAGTGACAGACTCTTTGACCTCCCCCCCCAACCTTGCTAGGCCACAGAGGAGGACTTACATCCAGTCCTGGTGTAAGGTTAGAGGGAAGGGGAAAAGACCTCCCCAATCAGTGGAATCAGAGAGGAGCAGGGAGGAGATAAAAGAGGGAGGTTGGGGTTTGGAGGGAATGAGGGAGGGGACTACAGCTGGGGTACAAAATAAACAACATGTAATTAATATAAATAATAAAAATTATAAAAAAATGACATTTGAATATTGGAAACAAAAACACATCAGACGGAAATATATGTAATGGCATGTCGTAACTAAACCCATTACTATTTAAAAGGACATGAATAGGTGTGATGAAAGTAATCAGGCCTTCCTAATAGTTGAAACTAGTTAGGTCCCAGGGAGTGCAAATTTCCAAAAATGCCAGTCCTAGACCTGCTCAACATGCATTATCAAAGGAATTCTGGTGATTATAACCAAATAAGCAACAACAACAACAAAAAAGATATAAAAACAGCATTCAGCAAAAAATTTGTGAAATACTTCTTGTCCATCAAAGTAACCATTCTCCTTGCTTCAACAAAAGGGACCTGAGGATCTGTATTGACCTGTGGCTCCTATCAGGATACCGATACCCATGGTGGCCTCCTGGTTACATGAAGGGGATGTAAATGTACTTGTTAAACATCTCAAAACACACATCTAGATTCCTGTCCCTTCCCAAACATCCTAATCTCCCTTTGCACTATCTGAATCTCCTAAATATTATAGAAATACCCTGTCTTTTTTTCCACTAATTAATTTATTAAATTTATATCTTCAACATACACCCCTCCCTTCTCTCCTCACAGTCCCACAATCATTCTCCCCGCTCCTATTCCTTCTTTCTCTTCAGAGAGACACCCTAAATGTACCAACCCACGCTGACACATCACATCAGGCAGGACTAAGACCATTGTGTCTCACTAAGGACAGGCAAGACAGCACTGCTAGGGGAAAAGAAACTAAGGGCAAGAAACAGAGTCAAAGAAAGCTCTCAGTCTAATTGTTAGGGGACCCACGTATTGAGTAACATACACATCTGCTACATATATGTAGAAGGACTTAGGTCCAGCCTGTGCATTTATTAAAGCACAGTTTGTCTCTGTGTAAGCTATCTCTACTTTTCTCTTAATAGTGTCTATTCTCTTCTAGATAGTCTTGGTCATATCAAGTCTGCCTCTTTTACTCTCTGCTCTGAACTCTTCCAGGTGCCTCTGAACATTTTCTCTCTCTGACCCATTATAAAAACATTCCCTGTAATAATGGAGTGGCTACTATTTTGCTGGTCTCTTTGCTGTCCCTGCTCATACAGTTTGAATATTTAAAGTACATATTTTATTAAGTGAATATTACTATGCGTAAATCATGTTACACCATTCAAGGAATATGTATTGAGAAGCCACAATTTTTACTTGGGGAGGATTAAAGATACCTGTGAATAGAAGAGTCAAAGAGAGGCATCAGCAATGGTTGACATCCAACACACCAGGCAATAATGTAAAGGTATTTTATAAAATATTGTCAACTCACTTTTATGATGAATTTGAAATTAAATGCATATGTCTGGAAATGCATTTGAAATTAAATGCATATGTCATCCCTATCTAGCTGAATCAGTGTTAAAATACTGACAAATAAATGCTTAAACCCAGAATGTTGTTGGACTTTGGGCTGAAATCTGACCAGTTTCCAACAAATCTTTGTTGGCATAGTGGGTAAAACAACTAGATGAAATCTCTCATAACTTAGGCAGATAGTTTTGAAGATACATAGATATTTTCTTGTATATCTCAGAGCATACCTCTCTGACATGATAACTTTGTTTCTTTGTGGTATGGTATTGACTATTTCTAACAGGAGTAGTTGTCATGAAGTAACTGTTAAGAATTAGTTCACATGTTCTAGAGAAATTAAGACCGAACACTTCCCGAAACCACTAGTCTATCAAGAGAATAATAGTCATTTAAAAATACCTTCACAGTGGAGCCTAGAATAGAGAAACTCTCATTGAGCATGAAATTATCTTTTTCTTTGCTGGTGCTAACCAAAAATGGCTACAGCAGTCTGTATACAAACCACTGAAGTGTAAACATTCTGTAGTAGTCAGGGGGAGAAACCACTGTGATGTCAACATCCCAAGGCTCAGGTCATAACTGACAAATCACACATGCATTTCATTTCCTTCAAACTTTAGACTTTAAATCACTCTTTTTGATCATTTTTTGAAACACATATTTTGGAAGAAATAACATTTCACAACGTGTGTGTGTGTGTGTGTGTGTGTGTGTGTGTGTGTGTGTAATAGATATATGATATAGATGATAAACAGATGATAGATGTTAGAGAGAAAGCTAGATAACTGTAATAATATGTTTGCAACAATAGGAGGAATACTTGTATAAAACATCATGATAGGCTAGGGTCAAATAGAAAGGGAGTAGGATCCTGCCTATCAGTAGACTAGGGGAGGGTCTTAGGCGCCCCAGAAGAGGGAAAGAGGGTGTGATCAGATAGATATGAAGGAGGGGAACACAGCCACAGTACAATTTGAATAAATTGTAATAAATGATAATAAACAGTAATGTAAAAAAAAGCATCGTGAAATTTATATTCATCTCCAAATATTATGAATTTCTAATTCTTTTAAACTGTTAAAGGTCCATGTGAAAATAAAAGAACAATAAGGCAAGAAATCTAGAAAAAACAGAGAGTGTAATCTTGACTCTTTAGAAGGACATAAAGATCCCATTTGAGGCTTGCTTATCAAGCATTATTAACTACTCATACAATGTCTTTGAGTCCTTTAACAATGTCTTCAATAGCTTCAAACCTCATTATCACAAGTAAACAGTGAACAAGGCATACAACTTGCTAAGAGAGAAAAAAAAAGGAGACTAGGCCACCAGTCTGCAATCAAAGGCATTAACCTGTTTTCCAGTAAAGCCACATTTTCCCGAGGTGTTACCTGATTAGTACTTGTAGCTGAAAAGGAATGACAAGGCTTTGAAAGTCTTTAGCAGTGATTCCCTAGACTTCAACACTAAAACACAGTATTTACAGCTTCCTGAAAGCTAATTCTGGTGGACATGATACCTATTTCTCCTAATTTTACTTACAGAATACAAAGAAAAATTATTCTATTGTTTTTGGAAATACTGAATATTAGATTAAGTACTGTGCTTTCCTTTCCTAAGATAGAATGTACACCTTATGAAACTAAAACCTGCTTTACTTATGGAACTTTATTCCCTGTTTTTCTATGGTTTAACCATTGTCCTGGTTTGTTTCTCTATTGCTATGATAAACACTGATCAAAGCAACTTTGGAAAGGGTTTATCTGGCTTATAATCCATTGAGGGAAGACAGGGCAAAAACTCCAAGCAGGGACTGAGGCAGAAACCATGAAGGAACAACATTCATTGGCTTGTTCAGTTACTTTTTATACAGCTCAGGCCCACCCGAAAGAATGGTTACATCCACCTGCAGGAAGGTACTTCCACAATGGACTGGGCCCTCCTACATAAATTATAGATTGCCCCCATGGCAATCTGATTGAAGCCAATATTTATTTAAGGTTCCTTTCTCTCAGGTGAGTCAACCTGACAGTTCGAGTTAGCCATTATAACAGTCTTTGGCTATAGAAAAAAACAGGGCTCGGCATATAGCTCAGTCTGTTAGAGAGAAAAGAAGGGAGAGGAAAGAGAGGGAGCAAGAGAAGGAGGGGAAAGAGAGAGAAAATGTGTGTTTTCTAGGTACAGTCCCTACTACAGGAAAAAAGAAGGGAATAAGGGAGGAAAACAAGAAAGAAAAAGAAATAATAAGGTAAAACAAAGCCTCCTAATACTCCCCAACACGCAGGACTGAGAATTGAGCCTGGGGCCTCACTAGGCAGGGGCTTCACTATACTGAGCTATGGCCACAGACATTTTTCTATTTTTATTTTTTGTTTGAGATTAAGTTTCCCAGTCAGGCCTTGAACTCATTCTGTAACACCCAAAAGCCTTGAACTTGGCATCTTCCAGCATCTGTCCCCCAAAAAGCTGGGATTATAGACATGTACCACCAGGCTGAAAAAAGAAATTGTTTTTATGAAAAAAAGATTTAAACAAAGAAAGCTGTGTGAAGAGAGGACAAAAAATAGAATTATGGTGCCATAAATGGTAGAACAATAGGGACCACCAGAAACTAGAAGAGATGAATATTCTTCCCTAGAAGCCCATAAAGATGGTTACCTTCTGACAATAAATTTCAGAGCAACCCCCAAAAATTATGCAAGAATGATCACCTGTTGTTTTAATCCTCCACATTTATGATACTTTGTTATAGCAGCACCTATGCTGGAAAACTAATTGTAACTAGTATCTTATATATCATTAAGAAACAGATTTAAGCCTGATGGTGATGGCCAACACCTTTAGTTCCAGAATTTTGAGGCAGAAGCCAGCAGATCTGAGTTATGGGACAACCAAGACTACACAGAGAAATCCTATTTCAAAAAAATTAAAATATAAAAAGTGAAAATGAAATAAACTGAAAGAGGAAAATAAAATGTTTTTTTAAAAATAAAGATTTGAAGTTGGGCATCTTGGCACAAGCCTACAATTCCAGCAACTCAGGGAGACAGAAGCCAGTGGATTTTTGTGATTTCCTGTCCATCCTTGTCTACAAAATGAGTCCAGGATAGCCAAGCTACAATACTTCCTTTGTATTTTCCTCTTAAAATGTAATGTTTGCAAGTAGTGGTGTCAACTACCTAATGAGTTACAGGCCAGACTAGGCTGCAGAGATCTTGTCTCAAAAGAAAGGAAGGAAAGAAAGAAAGGAGGGAGGGAGGGAGGGATGGAGGGAGGGAGGGAGGGAAGGAGAAAGGAAGGAAGGAAGGAAGGAAGGAAGGAAGGAAGGAAGGAAGGAAGGAAGGAAGGAAAGGAAAGTAAAAAGCCACACCACACTAGTACATGGAACTGGTCTTTTTAATTTTAATAAAACACATTCAAAGTTTTCCAAACATATGTTCATACCTATCACAATGAGATTTCTCACATGGGGGGTGTTTAATCAGCTAACCTCAATTCTTATCATTCCTTCTACCAATATTCTGCAATTTGTTTAGTAAAAACAACTATCAAATAAGAAAAGTTAGAGTTAAAAATGATCCTTTATGCCAAGCAGTGATGGCACACACCTTTAATCCTGGCAGCGCTCAGGAGGCAGAGACAGGTAGATCTCTGAGTTTGAGAACATTCTTTATTTACAGAGGAAGTTCCCAGATACATGGAGAAACCCTATCTTGGGAAAACAAACAAACAAACAACAACAACCAAAAACTGAAAAAGGGGGAAAAAACCTGTATAAATTTTCAGAATTGTACATCATTCATTAGAGTAAACTTGCAGCTCATGATTTGTTGTTCAATGATGGAGTTAATTACTCACAAGAAAAAATGGGTGGTCACAGGAAGGAGAGACACTTTACAGTCTCCTCCTTATCTGTACATTGCATATAAGTAGATCATCTGTACATTCAACCACAAAGTTCTTCAATAACTGCTTCTCTCAATGATGCCCTCAATTGGTTGCACATGATAAACATTCCTTCACTATCTATGTCCCTGGATCCTGATAACCCATCCTGTCACCTTGTACCTGTTTTGCCAGCATGAAACTGAAAACTCAGATTTACAGTGCTTTAAACATATAATGTTATTATTTATCATGTTAAAAATAAAGAAAAACAAAACACAGAGCAGCTATCTAGATCTGCTATGGCAACCCTACTGTCAGTCATTAGTTATCCAGGATCTTTCTAGCTCTTTGCTCTGTTACTCTTACCCAAGATGGCTGCTACATCTCCAGTCCATTGCTTGCTTGCTTGGATTGGGTTTCTCTGTGTAGGTTTCCTGTCTGTCCTGGAACTAGATCTATAGACCAGGATGGCCTTTAATGCAGAGATCCAAATGCCTCTGCCTTGCCTCCCAAATTCTGGGATTAAAGGTGAGCCACCACCTCCTAGCCAATCTCCAGTCTCAGCTAAAGAAAGGCTGGGAATACACACCATTATCTCCTTAGAACACTTTTGAAACATTACATTCATCATCCTATTTATATTCAAGTAATGTAGACATAGTCACATGATTGTATCTGTTAAAAATTTAAAGAGAGCTGGAGTTGACTCAGTGATTAAGAGTACTGACTGTTCACCAAGTGGTGCAAGCCTTTAATCCCAGTGCTTGTGAGGAAGAGGTAGGTGGATTTCTGTGAGTCTGAGGCAGAGTTCCAGAACAGTCTGGACTACACATACACAGATACCATGTCTTGATGACCCCTTCCCTCCCAAACAAAAAAAAGAAGGAAAACAGAAAAAAAAAGAAATCTAAAAAGTTTGTTTTAATTTGAAAACAATCTCTTCTGTACAGCCATGTAACTAGACAAAAATTATGGCTCATATCAACTACAAGAAAGAATAATATCTATTAGGGAGAGCTGAATATCTCTTCCAAGTTCACCAAATACATTTTCTGCTCCTCTTCTTTCATCCCTTAAGCAATGGTGTATCCTGAAGCCTGGGCCTTCATCATTTATTCGTATCTCTGCTATGCTTGTAGACAGGAGACCAGCATAACTGTCATCTGATAGGCTTCATCCAGCAAATAATGGAAGCAGTTCCACAGACTCACAGTCAAACAAACATTAGGCAGAACTCTGGGAGTCTCGTGGAAGAGTTAGAGGAAGGATTGAGGGAGCTGGAGAAGTAGGACACCACAAGAAGACCTACACAGCCAGCTCACCTGGAACCATGTGGTCTCATAGAAACTGAACCAGCAACAAAAGAACATGCCTGGACTAGCCATAGGCCTCTTACACATATGAAACTGATGGGCTGCTTGTCCTCAAGTCAGTCCCCTAGCAACTAGAGCAGGAGCTGTCTCTGACTTGGAGTCTGTTGCCTCCCTTTGGATCCCATATTCCTAGTAGGGCTGCATTGTCTTGCCAAAGTGAAAGAGGAGGCAATTAATCCTGATGTAACTTGATGTGCCTGGGTGGGCTGGTTGAGGGAGGGACAGGGAAAGTGTTTGGGAGGTTGGGACTGGCAAGAGATGAGGGAGTAGGGTTGTAAGTGGGCTGTAAAATGAACAAATAAATAAATTAATGAAGAAAAAATATAACTGACCCATAGTCATCAAAGTGACAAGATCATGAAAAAGATGAGGGAACTGTTCCATATTGAAAGAGACTAAAGAGATAAAGGACAATGCAACACTTAAATATACCAGCTTCTTTTGACATTTATGTGAGTAATAACATAATCAATAAAACCCACATTAAATGGAATACTATGCCAGCATGAATTTCCTATTTTGATAACTGCACTGTCATTATGTAGGACCACATTCTTGTTTGCATAAAATTGACACTAAACGACTCAGAGTGACAGGGCATAAAGTCAGCAGCTTCCTCTCAAAATGTCCAAAGTAAAACAGCAATTAACTGTGTGCCATACTTGGAACTTTTTTCAAGTTTGTTATTGTTTCAACATTGTTGTGGGGAAGGTGTGCGTGGTCTTTAACTCCAGCACTAGGGAGGCAGAGGAAGGCAGATCTCTGTAGGTTCAAGGCCAGGCTGTTCTACACAGGCAAACCCAGGACAGCCAGGGTTCTGTAGAGAGAGTTTGTCTCAAAAAAAAAAAAAAAAAAAAAAAAAAAAACTAAATAAAATTGTTGTAGGGGGAAGAACAATGTAACTGAAAACTGAACAAAATTAAATACAAAACTGGTTCTCCACACTAGCAGTCTGGGTAAGACTAAGTCTTTAAGAGACTGACAAAGACATTTTGAAGCAGCAAAAATATTCTCTAAATACAGCACAATGTCTTCTTTTTTTAGTGTGTGTGTGTGTGTGTGTGTATGATACTAGGGAACACATAGGAAGGTTAGAAGACAACTCTGTGCAATCACTTCTTGCCTTCCACCTTTTCATAAATTCAGGGATCGAACTCAGGTCTCGAGGCTTGCCCAGCAAGAGCCTTCATCTGCTGAGCCATCTCACCGACCTACAAGCGATTCTCTTAACTGACCTCAATTAGGCAGTAGTGAGAAAAAATGTGAACGATTCCTTCTCCTAAACAAATTCGTAGGAATAAATAAACAATAAAGAGATGAGTAGAACAGCAGTACTCTAGTGCTACAAATTACTAACAATCATCCAAACACAACCTAAGCACCTCCTGAGACAAAGGGCTGCAGTGCTGGTAGCTAAAATTCCTTGCAAGTGTGAAACTGGAATTACCCTGACATAAAAGCTTTCCAGGCTCTACAGTAAACTTGCAATTACATCCTGTTTATCTATGCATAACAACACAAAGAGATAAAAATAGCAAAATAAGCCTGCCTGAACCCTGTATACTCCTGATTGTGCAAATCCATCAAAGTATAAACAGCAATTTAACTGCCAAACTGTTCCTTCTGAACAATTCTCTGACAAATAAAGATAACAATCAAATCACGTGAAAGCTAAGTGAGAGAGAGAACCTGCAGTGGTTGGCTGGCTGTCTTAGGAAGAGTCATTTCATTCTGGAATGCCTGCACATAGGCCCTGAAAAAAATGTTCCTAGGAATCTGCACGTATCCTGTGGCCTTTCCAATTACCCCGCTTTAGTTCGACCGGAATGTCCAAGCTTCCCCCACCCTGCCTCCCCCAAGGCAAGCAGGAGGTAGCACAGGACTCTGTACTTCCTTTCCAGGAGGCCTGGCCACAGCATCACTCTTCCTCAGGATGCAGGGCACAAGTGTATCCCTAGGAAATCCTCAAAGTGTGCTCCCGTCCTCCCAACCCCTGCGGCCCAAGGGCGCGGTCCTCCACAGAAGCTCTTGGCAGAACCTGGGCAGGCTCTCCCGACACGCCCAGCCCGCCAGCCCCTGGCTGCAAGGCCCCAGCCTCGCCCCGGGACCGCCATCCTGCGGGTCCCTCACACATGCCTACATCCAGCCACGCTTGGCTGCACCGCGATAGCTGACACTGGTGAACCCGCTGCTTCTCCACCACGGGACCCACGCCTCTCTCCTCCCTGCCTCCCAGCCGTGCTGCCAGGCCCAGTGCCGCCTAGGACACTGGATGGCTGCTGGGAGCGGAGGCGGAGCCCAGAGGCGGAGCCCAGAGGCGGAGCCCAGAGGCGGAGCCCAGAGGCGGAGGCGGGGGAGGAGCCCGGGGACAGAGGCGGAGCCAGGGGCGAAGACAGGGGAGGAGCCTGGGGGCAGAGGGAGGCGGAGTCCGGGGGCGGCGGGAGGCAGAGCCTTGGGAGGTGAAGGCGGAGCCCGGGAGAGCCTAGTTGAAAAGGAGGCGGAGCCTGGGGCGGAGGTGGAGCCTGTGTGGGCAGAGGCGGAGCTCGAGTGCGGAGGCAGAGCCCGGGGAGACGGAGGCGGAGCCCGGGGGCGGAGAGGAGGCGGGAGCCGGCACCCGCCCCACGCGCTTACCTGGCTTCTCCTGGTCTCAGCCTACTATGTTGGAAGTAGTAACCGAGCCATGACCGCTGCCACCGCGCCCAGGAAGCGGGTTCCTGTGGCCAACCCTCGCCATCGCCGCCCACAACTCCCAGGCCCGGGAGGAACTCAGCGTTTTCACTTAGGAGGCTGTAGCCATAGCAACGGCGCTTCTGTCACGCTGGACAATGGAGGCGCGCACTGCGCCTGCGCCGCGCCTCGCGCAAGCCCCTTTCCCGCCCCACCGGAAAGAGCTTGGCCTTGGGGTTCCTCCGAGGCCGAGGCAGCTTGGACCCCTGGCTCAGAAAGTGGGCGGCTGGGTGCATTCTCACCATCAAGGCTGAGCTCTTAGAGGCCTGGCCTCTGCTTCAACGCCCCCTCCCCTATTCTTTATTTTCCTGGAGCAGGGTCTTTCTTCTGCCTTCTCTCTCCCTTTTGGGGAGAAGGGCATGGAGGGGCGTGGGGTCACTTGGAAAGTTTGCTGTTTTCTGCTGCCTGCTTGCCACCAGCAGCGCATTCCCGCCCTCTGCTGGAAGCTTGGAATTTGCATCGCCAAGGCTTTCTGGATGCACATTTTTTGTTTATGTTGTGCATATGGGAATTTTAGAAACATGCCAACGAGCTGGCGGGGGAGGAAAAGACTTGCACAATCTTCAGAGGCGCCTATGCTTTCTGGGCTGCCTTGCCTGGGGACTGTCAGCTTGGGCTTTCCTCTGAGTGCCCGACAGAGTTGGATTACACCTAGGAAAAGGGCATCAGGGCATCCCTGGGATGCTCCTGAAATGGGCCCGTCTCTTCTCAGGGAGCCCAGTCTGCCTGACTTTTACTGCTTTTTTGTCTCAAGGATCTGGTAGCTGAAGCATGTGTTAACTTCTAAGTTGCTCTACTGCAAAAGTTCAATCGAATAAATTTACAGGGCTCTTGGTCCAGTCTAAAAATTATCCAAGCCGACTGAGATTTTAAGAAATATTCCCTACTGATGATTTCAAATTTTGCTGGCACAACATTTGGATGAGTTTACTTTGTCGCTTCTTGATGTTTATGATATTTTAGTAGTAGAATATGTATGCAAATTAAGACTGAAATTTTTAGAACCTGTGGTTTGGAAATTATCTTCGTGAGGACATCATTCGCTGAGGGATTTGGTCCTTAATAAATTGTATATAGTAGATGCCAATGTGCTTAGTAGTGACTAGAGCTGTGAACTCATAGAATCAAAAGGGTCATCAGTTCAGCAGTGCCTTCAAATTTTTCTCAAGCAATTGCTACAGTGAATTCAGGTGGCACTAACCGCTCTGGGTGACTGCAGGGAATTTGAGAACTCCTCTCATCCAGGAAGGGTGTGGATGAATTCCTCCATAAAGGTTCCTGGGTGTGTCTGAACTTGAGAGCATCTCTGGAGAGGAGGAGGGGTCTTCCTTTCCTCACCCTTAGTGTCTCTCATCATCTAACTGTGCAGGCCTGACCTGGGCGCATTTGCCATTTATAAAACCATGAGGGTGTGCATTTGTGGCCTGTGGTCTCCTTAAATACCATAATCACTATGACAATATTCTATCCTATTCTAATCTGATAACTATAATCCTAGAGAAACTTGTCCCGACCCAAATGTAAAGTTGTTGTCATATGCAGCCGATATGGGGGGAGGGAATGGGGTGGAGTGGGTAGGGTGTGTCTGTGCATGCTAAGAGCAAGATTTCTTTGCCCGATAAGAAACAGAGAATTCAAAAAAAAAAAAAAAAAAAATCTCACCGCTGGCTGGGGAAAGCAGTGGAATTTGATTGCTTTGTTTTTAATGGCTGAGTATTATCTTTTGTGTAAATGTGCCGTGGTTTCTTTATCCATTCTTCAGTTGTGGGACTTCTAGGTGGTTTCCAGATTCTGGCTACTACAAATAAAACTGCTATGAATCTCGTAGTTGATTAAGTGTCCTTTTGTAGAGGCTCTTTTGGGTATATATCCAGTAGTGGGTATACCTGGGCCTTCATAATTTTCTGAAGGCTAGATTGTTTTAGCCTTGTAAAAGTTTACACTCACA